>JABFQA010000251.1:0-23091 GCA_022817065.1 Probaryconus sp. ZL-2020
AAAAAAACGTCCACGCTTCTTTCAAATCGTTTCAGATTTATTAATAAACTCCCTTTGAATGAACGAATGAATGAATGTATACAAATACTTCCTTCACTTTCAATATAAGATATTGAATAATAAAAAGAAGAAAGGTTTTATTCGGCGTATAAAATGGTCCGAGGGTAAAGAATATTACTTCATTTATAAAAACAAAGGGTTAAAAAAGATTCGTTCGTTATAACTTAATTTGTAGCCAATATTGTTTTATTGTCGCGTATTTTTAATTACTTCGCTTCAACGCTTTTACTTTCTCGAAGCTTATTCCCTGTCATCCTCGATTCTTATTAAGCTTCGCCTGCCAGCTTTGAACCCTTGGGAATCGAACTTTAACCCTTCACTATGCTTTTATAACTTCATTCAATTGTCAAGACTTCTTGCCACAGTATTACAAAACGTTTTGTAAATTCTTAAACAGATTTCAACCCGAAATCTTTTCTTCGTTAATAAGATTCCATATTTAATTATAAATCTTGCCATTCAATCAACATTAAACGTCAAATTATACGAATATCATTTTGAAATTTTTATTTTTTGAAAAAAAAAAAAAAAGATCAAAAGTTGTGATCTTTTCATTTGAAAATCATCGTGTAATAAAAGTCTGAAAATTATCAAACAGGACTGTTCTTATTAGGATCATAAAAAATATCGAAGATTTATGATTCGTGTCACCGCAAAATTCACGAGAAGGTTAGAACGTTCGTTGGCAGATGTCGAGCGTCCGCGTAGAAAGGGTTGTGGGGCCAATAAGGGGTAACGGAAGATGTATGCGCTAATAATCGAAGAAAAAAATGTCTAATAGAAGAAATTTACGGCTCACTCTAATTAAAGAAGGGAGTAAAATGGCCAACTGTTTCTTCGTCACCTTCTCTCTCAGCCGAAGCGCAACCCTTTAACCGTAGTCCATCCTTCCAGAAGGATTAATTAATTCGGAATATATCAATTAAAAATAAGATTTGTTCTTCTGCATCGAATCCTTTCTCTTTTCAGTCACTTCTCTCCCGCGACTGCTCGCTGCCCCTCAATTTTTCTTTCGGCTTCTTTTTATTGCAAATTGGACGTGAAAAATGACGCCTTGATTAATCTCACGGATAATTTAAAAACGAAGGGGTTGCTCGCAAGAGACGACGAGCGGGATAAAAATTCAAGACACGAAATTGCCAATCAGCGGAGAAGTGAGGCAACGGAGAAAGAATCGGGCGAGCGTAATTTAGTTAAAAAATTATCCGACGACTAAATTTTATCGCTTCGCTTGGACGCGCTTTTACTTGCCGTTACTTTTTTTTTTTTTCTTTTCTTTTTTGTCTTTCTCCAAACAGCCTTTCGTTATTGTTCGATTTCGATCGTCGCGGATCCGAACCCGCAAGAATCAAACAAATATCCACTCCTTTTTCTGTTTTTTCCCTTTATTCGGACTCTTTCTTTTTACTTATACTGCCGAACAATTTATTAGTACAGTCGGGAAGGTGACGCGCTTATTCCGAGTTTGTTCCTAGTGATCTTTGCCGCCAGAGTCTCTCGTTAACGATCCAAGTGGGATCCTCCGTCGATTGCTCAGCGAGCACAAGAAGCAAGAACTTAATTTGTCTCCTGGAACGCCGCTGTATCGAGCCGATTGAGCAGATGGACGCTCTTGCATTGTGTCGCCACTTTTTACATTTTACCTTACCAAAAAAATACACAGTTTTCAAAGAAAATCACCAATTACACCCGCCGAATACCACCAATTGAAACAATGTAGTTTGGAAATTTAATGTATTTCATCTAAAAATCTATGAAATAATTAACTTGCATCAAGACATTGTCATATAATCAGGCATTTTATTGGATAATTTGATTGTCGCAACACCTTAACCATACGATGACAAATATCGTCAATGTTTTCCTGTGATGACTTGCGGTGTGGTCGTAAATACGTAGAAGACTCGATAAGTTAGTAAACTAATTAGCAAGCTTGCCGACAAAAGTCGGCCTCTCCCCGGTGCCAGGTCGAGAGTCCTCTGACGATGTTTTTACCGTGGTCCCCTCGCCCTCCAATCACCTGTCTCCCTCCCATTATCGCGCTCCTTCCTATTTGATTTTGTTTCCTCACTTCAATACCTTTTTATTCTTGCTGGTTCGCTTCTCGTTCGGATTTGTCTCCTGCTGTCTTTACGGTTTTTGTTGCAGTTTCCCACGACGAACCAAGATCCTATCTAAGCCTATCGCGATCGGCAAGACTGCTCGCGCGCTCGAACTGGTAATCAGTAAACCGAACGCGATCGCGTTTAAAATGTCAATTCGATCCGTCGTTACGTCAAAGCTAATTAATATTTCAATTAATTCCGAAAAAGATTGGAAGCCGTAACTCGTGCGATAATTTCTGCGTGAAAGCAAAGTACTTAAAACAGGAAGATTAAGCAGTCATCGTTGTAACGTCATTACGTTCTGGTGAACGCTTTGTAAAAATTTTTTTTCCCGATCCCGTGGCGCGATTAAAGTGATTGTGACACCAATTCCTCGTCGTGACGATGCTGTGAGAATGCGGAACACAATTAGGCATGAATTCAGTGTGAAAACGAAATATCATACGAACCTTTACGTTCTTTCTTTCCAGGATCTCGTCTACGCTTTCTAAGCATCGGACCTGATGATGATTTTACTGCTCTCGGGCGTTCGTTGTTCATGCGAGCGCGTCGTTAATGCTTGCGGGTTTGATTATTAATTTCAATCCGAAGCGGCGTTTGGATGTCGTCGTCGTTGTCGCGTTATTAGCGAAGAGTGTGTCGTTTTGAAAATTATTCCCGATACGATAATGAACCGCAGCTAGCTGCGGCGCCGCGGCGATGACAATAACAATTACAGTTGATGCTGAAATTTTGCGATTGATGCGTCTTCTGGAAAGCGTTGCGTGAGAGCAACGCGGCAATGGAACCAGCGATAGAATAGAGATAGATAAAGCCACAAGCAGACACGTACAGTAACCCATAACCGCAGCAGCAGCCGGTAGACTACGGAGACGCGAACCAACTAGAAACCATCATAAAGGTTCGACTCTCCCTTTGATACGGTATATGGTAACGTATTTAGTTAGACATATCATTCGGTTTCTAGCTATTGTGTGCACGGAGAACAAACTTCCTATTTGTTTGAGCGCTGAAGGCCTCGACCCAGACCGACTGGAGACCTGGAGAGAGAGAGAGAGACGGAGGTGTGCGTGCTCCTATCGGTGAGGCCGCAATGCGCTTTGTATGCCTCCACGTTCTATGCTTTTCGTAATTATTTCAAAACGTTCCATACAGAAGTACTGCAAATACTAAATAACTACGAGGAAAGCGTTGTTCTACCCCCGCTCGCTTTTCATTGCTTTCATTACCTAAGATCCAAATACTACGGGATACTGAAGAATTTCATACGCCCCAATTTGGTCAAGCTTATATTTCACTCAAACGGTCGTCAATGGTTATTATTATTATCCTTGTTATTTCTATATCCTTATTTGTATCTTTGTTGTATGAATTTATATTATCGTCGATTAAATATATTAAAACAGAATTGTTATCGATACATTTTGTAAACTAAAATTGATTCCAGTACAAGAGTGAATAATTGTATGAAGAATAAATAAATCACGAGAGAGGTATATTGACTGTTTTCTGATGTAATCTAGGAACAATTTTAATTGGTATTAGTTATGGAGACAAGATCACTAATCGTGACTGATTCGAGGTAGCTTATTGGCAGTCGTTAATTAATTGAACCATCAAGTGAGGTGGACGAATTTGTTATTATAAATAAATAATTGATCCTCCGGCGAAATGTCTGTGAACGAACCGGCAAAGATCCCGCCTATAATGAGCGGCATACCGGTCGACCTGCCGAGGATTCAAGAACGACGTGCCTCGATAGATTCATCGAATACTATCGAAAGAATTTCGCGAACAATTCGGACCAATCGACACACTGGAGCTTGGGAACCAGTTGCCGATCCACGTCTCAAACGTTGCGCAGTATCGCTCTGCCCATCCTTTTGGGTACCAAAGGCGACGACGACTCAAAGAACCGATGTAAATGCAATCCACGGCTTCTTCTCGGTCCTTTAATCCTCCATTTTGCCAAGTACCAAAACTCCGTGAGACCGATTCCCTACGTCAATGACCAAATTGGTACCAAAACGATAGAGGGACTCTGTCGTTCGTCCCTCATGTGAGAACAACCGTCTGTCGGCCTTAAATCAAGAAGGTCCTAATTCCTGCAAGAAACGCTACTACGTGCGGTAAGTTTTTCCCAGGATCAGCTGAGCGTTCGAGCTCCGTGGTATTTCGCGCGAACATACTGTCCGTTGCTCATCGACCGGTTTTGACCACTACTCGTGCATGAATAAGGATTATAATAAATTTCAGAAATTATCACGTCATCTACATGCGTGCATTTAGATAGTAGACAATGTTGATTTTAAGATTTAACATCTTTACGATGAAATATGAATTGACCGTATAAAAAGTTATAAATACTTTTTTCCAAGTATTTATAACTTGGAAAAAAGATAACATTTTTTAGATTTTTACTATGCAAATGATATCTTATGTGATCGATAATACGACATTAGTTGTCATTATTTATCATCGAAAGTAACTTTCCTCGTTTAAACGTTGAACGAAAAATTAACTACACCATAAAATTCCAAGTCGAATTTCATTGCTTTAACAAATGACGCATTATACGTCTAATGGGAAAATACATAAAAAATAATGCGAGCAAAGATCGGAGATAAGCGTAAATAAAAATACCATTGTGATACAAATAATTTGTACAACAGAGAAAATGTTCTGTTTGAGTTAATTAATCGGAATGTTAACAACGTTGCAGGTATCCGAGGGAATCTATTTGCAAACGGAATCGACCGGCATCTTCGATTTCTTATTAAAGTACTGACCTTGGCTGTTACTGCAGAACCCTACGGCGTGTTATGGCACTGTGCGTCTCTTAAGTGGCAGTGTTTTCCCCCGAGGCCAGGGACCTTTCGCTGCCGAGCATCCCGACAAACGGAGTATCCAGAAAATGTCGTCAGTTCAGTATCATCCTACTACGAAAGCACCCGCAGCGAGGATCACCTGCACTGCTGCGGGAGATAACACAAGAACACGTAGAATGCAGGTAGCTGTTCCGACCTTGACTAGGTCGTCCGCGTTGCAGCGCGTACATCATGACGCACTGATTAAGCCACGTGTGAATTATTTGTTATTGTTTTCAACCTCGTAAGCTGGATTTTAAATCATACCTTCAGGACTCGTTCGTTCTGTAATCAAATAAATAAATAAATAAATTACAAATTAACGTCTTGTTTATGATATGATACATAAAATAACGTGACTAATGATAATTTATTAGAATCTAAATTGTATTCCTAATAACCATTCGGATGTTAACAATTCATTTTCCTATCGGTGTAATCTTTAACGTTATCTGGCGGAGCCCTGGAAGAGGTAACTCGAAGGATAATGATACGGCGCGAAGCACGCGCTAAGCGTTAAAAGCACGAGGAACCTACATAATGCGTGGTGAGGTGCAGCTGTCCGCCTCGCGAGGAGTTGAGAAAACGATAATTAGCTCATTTCAATAATTGACAAGGCACCGCTCGCTTTAGCGAGTCGCGCAACGCATCTGGCGTTCGTTTCGCATCGGAACGTTCTTCGGGTGAAGACACGTTCCTCGGGTTCCTGTGTAATGTGGCCCTAGAGATGCCACATTACACGCAGTCGCGGCTTTTTATGCAACGATAAAACACAGATAGGTGCCTATTCATCGTGTTTCTGCACGTCAATACAAACCGTGGCCATTATATTCCCTCATAGGCAATTCTGGTGATGGCGCAACGGTAACAAACAATAGCGCTTCTCTTCAGAACGAACAGTCTTCTAATGTTGATAGTAACGATCCTCGGGCTGCTGTCAGTTTCGCTATCGCAAAAGCGCAATTATCGCTGTTTATCGTTCAGTCGGAACCGCGGCAGTAAAGTCTCTCGAATTACAAGTTAAAATTAAGAAAAAAAAAGCCACGTTACAGTGTCGAGGAATTACTGAGAACGAGGACGTTATACTCGAGGAAAATGCCTTTGCGGAGCATCCAGAAATTAGTTTCCAATAATGCGAACCGTAAAATCAAAACTATTTTTCCTTTCACGACGACGCGGATGCAAAATATATTCCATGAAAATTCTGTACGATCTAAGAAGTTGTTTTCCTTGGTAGAATTTTTGTTATGAGAATATAATATTTAAGAACGCAGACGAACAGAGTGAACGAAATAGTTGCAATTCAGAAGGCAACTAAAAGGGTTGATTACCCAAGTGCGGAAAGACTTATAGTTCGGAGACGCAGGATAATGGCTAACGCGACCTAGTATGCAGTAACGATATTTATTCGATAAACAAAGTTCCAAAGTGGTCGGCAGTCCGACAGACTGGAACGTATATAAGTCCTCGGAGGCTTGTACTGTTAATGGTTACAATATATCAGGAAAGTTTTGTCGACCGTATATAGCTTGACATCTTTATAAGACGCGAACGATTGCGACTTGTCCAAAACACTGCAATGATCCCGCGCAACAACGCCGCTGCCCAATCTAACGCACGCTCCGCAAAAAGTCATTCCAGAACAAGATTTCTCTATTTGGCGATAAATTCACGAAAATAACGCGACCTGATTAAGTGACTCGAGACACATAAAGCACTTATGGCAAATGAGATATCCGACAAATTGCTAACGTTTTCCAATTCATTCTGATTACAATTCATTAGGATAATTAAGTAAAACTGCGATGAAGTTGAAATGTATTTAGATGATGAAAAGTTGGCCCAATACAAACAGTTCCGTGCAATTCGCATTAGGATGAGATTGAGAAACGTCTCGATCGCAACTTCGTCCATGACTCAAAGTTTAACGAAGAGCACCGCGTTGTTAATGCGATGATTTCGCAGCCCGATGTATCTTGGCAGTGCACTGATTTTATGCTTGCAAATGGTGAGCACAATAATATCTAAGATCCGAAGTGGCATGATTAAACACGCAAAGCTGAAACAACGTAGCCGTTAATATTTTCTTCGAGTAAGCCACCTAAGAAGGTATAAATTAAAAAGGTTATTACGCCAAGTGGTTTTCCCTTGCCGTCAGGCGGGGCACAAAAATCCACTTTGTACCCGAGGCCTATTTTTCAAGCAGATAACGCGGGCACGGTTCAACAACTCATTCCGATCGCTAAGCCACTGATAGGCATTTTTTTACGAAATTAGTCAACGTCGTTTATTCAGATAGGTTGGAAGTGACTCAATGCAAGAACGATCTTCAGTGCATTCTGGCACGCCATCGTTTCGTATTGTGCTATATCCCTTTGCATGATAATTACAACGATAATGAGGGTTTACGATCGAAGCTCGCACATACTAGTGGGATCCTCGGTGTGTTTCCATTTTAGAATGTTCGACCCTCCAGACAACGTCCAAATGCGAGGATAAGAATTTATCGTTAATTGCACAGCCAAGCAGTTATGCGAGATTAAATATAAGATTATACTCATTCAACAATGTACGTTTTACTATTATAAGATTATGTTTAATTATTACATTTTTAATGGCATTATTATTAAACCGTTTCAATGTTACGAACCTTCGGTTAATGCATTACTATAAAAAAAGTCTTACTCATTATTTTTATGGGCGCCCCCCCCCCAGAATACATAATCAATATATTGCACAAATTATGCGCGTGGGAAAAATTAATTATTACGACTTCTTGATTTGATTGGGTATTCTGGTAATAACAATTAAAGCGTTATAACTTCATTTCAATTCGCAAGTGAAAACCGGATAAGGATAAATGCAGAGTTGTTAAACTGTGTAATTTCTTTTTCAAGGCTCTTATTCGGTACTCAAATTTTTTCATTGATTCTTTTATTAATTGTATTCGTAAAAAAAACTCGAGGATATTTATTATCGTTATCTCAACAAAATGACGAATTATGTTAAACATTTCTTAAGAAGCAATTCAGACTCTCGGAAACCAATAAATAATCGAGTTTATTTACGTCTACTTTTCTGAATTATGTTTCCATATGTCGAGAACATAAAAACAGCCTGTTGGAAAAACAAAATCAAAGGGCTGGGGAATTCGATCGAAAATATGTTTTCATTTTTATAGACGTTGATGACTGAAATGCACGTAGGTTTGAAGGAAGACGTCGTTAAACTTCTACTTCTTCTTGAAATTGGAATGCAAACAAACCTATTATCGTTAAATCAAAGGGGAAGTCAAACGTTTATTTAAAAGTCGAACTAGCACACGTCTCACGAAACGCTACGGCGACACGAGTAAGACAACGACGACGATCACGACTAAAAACAGACCGACTTGATCATCACGAAAAGTATGAAAAGTAATTAGATTTATGTCTCCGCTGTTATTCGGGGTTATTAAGACTGTTCCGAAAAGAAGAACAGTGCATTCGCTCGTCTATGCTGATTTTAAAATAGCAGCCAGGAGACATTTTCTTCGCGTGCTTTGTGAAAAAAAAAAAAAAGATTTACAAAATTAAACATTTCGTACCCTAGTTTGACTTAAACGACGCTTAAATGTTCGATTATACTTTCATCAAGGCAATATAATTATTTATTCCTAAAAAGTATTTATAATTGGATTTCAATTTTAAAGAAATCACCAACTGTCTTATTCAATATGAAAATCGTTTGAAAATCCACTCTGAATGAATATTTATCTAACAATTATATTAATCAATCAAGGATACAGTAATTGTATATTTTTGCATTAATTTATGAAAATCGGCGGTACTTGTGGACGAGTGAACAAAAGGTCGAAGCACGCAACGTTATTATGTGTTATCACTGTTTGAGGAAGGGTGTTTAACAGTAAATTCGTTGATAATTCGCTACAGCATTCTTCCGAACGAATGATTGAGTTGAACTGATGGCAATAATTATAAGTTTGTGAACAGGCAATTAAAGATATTTTGTATTTCAGCTAATTTATACATAGATATGTACATAGAAAGAAGAGTTTGCAATCTTGGTAATAGTCCTAGTGTCACGTGCCAAGTCAACAAACCGCAAAAATGGTTAGCGTGTGTTTACGAACGCGTCAGTGTCGAGGCGTTACACGATTTGAAAATGTTTCGTGACCAAAAGCTTACTATCGTGTTTGCAACATTTTATTAAATGAAAAAAAAGGTTCTTTGGAATTTACTTAGTCAATTATGTTCGGACTTTCAATTAACACACAGCATTGTTGATCTATCGTTACAATGTATAACTTGATGCTCACTTTATTTCCAACTATTTTAATCAGTTACACCAAAGTTGTACATTCTTGTAATTAAACAATCAGAACTTGAGTTGTGTATTCGCGTCTCCACGGATGTTTGCTCGTTTCAACATCTATCACACAACTTTAAGGGTTTTAACAATTTATTGCTTTTTATGGACAAAAAAGTTTGTTCGTTTTGTCAAATATATATTCTTTTGAAACAACCAACAAGCCTTTTGAATAATTTTACTTCGTAAATTCAATGTGGTTTGCAAAGACTGAAGATATTGATTTTATTGTCATCGCTGTCTGACGTATTAATTAAGAACATTCATTAATCAGTTATTCCCCAATTTTAAAGCACGCATCGAATCTTTAATGAAAGAAAATGTATCCGTTGAGTCATTCATTCAGCTTTTAATGGAGCGGAGGTTAATGAATACATCTCATCAATGTTGTCAGATATCCTGTAAAGTTAATCGAAAGTATATCACGCGATGAATAATACACGCAATAGATTGTTGACGCACAACGTGTACGTTTGATTCGCTTCTCAGGGAAAACTCAGATACTATCAGAAAAATCAAACGCAATGTTTTATTTATAAATTTCTCATCCGAGATCATCGATTGCACACACAATTTATGGAGCAATATGATTTCAAAAGCGCACTTATTAATTATTAATAAATGATTTTCCGCAATATTCGTTTGATACGCAATTTAAAAGCATGACTCCTTTTCTGCGGGAAATGAGAAACAGTGGATTTGTATGAACAGATTTATCTTGATATTGTATTTTACGATGTTTTTGTACTGGATTCAATACAGTATCATTGAGAACATCAATACGAAATGTCCTGAGAACTTGAGCGTTAGATCAACACTCGTGAGTGAGAATTCGACATTGGGTTAAGAAACGTGCCAGCACGTTCAACCAACCACCTGACAAGTTCCCATGAAATAGCTCGCACGAAATAAAATAAATATCGTCTATCATTATATCAAACTATGATTTTCAAATCCGAAGCTCATTTCCTTTACTTGGTTTGTACTAAAATTTTGATTTTATCATGAATTATTATCCAATGTTTTAATTGTTCAAACGTCATTCTTTTTGAAAATATGCTGTAACGCATGAAAGATTTTGAAATCATACATTTCAAATTAAATTTTATCGAGTAACAAAAAAAGTCGAAACAATTCAAAATTATAACAATCCAATCTTTATAATTTAATCTGAAAAAAAATGTTTTTTCTAAGAATGGTAGGTATATCAATTTTTAATGATGTCTATAACAGTTCATTAAGTGCAATGTGTCGATGTTGAAAAGAATCTCTAATGTTTCTTGAATTGAACATTCGAATTTAAAATGTGACATCTGCACTGAGGAAATTCCCCACTACGTAGTTCAAAGGATAACAGGTGGTCGGACAGGAAACATAGGCTAATAAGAGCAGACACTGGCGAGTAGTTAGCATAACAATCGCAAACGGCAACTATGCACCATACGTGTTGTACGCGAATGATTTACGTGAATGCAAGCGTCCTACCATTTCGACTGGAACGCTCGATGGGTTTCACTGCGGTTTTCCTGTACAGTTTTCACAATTGACCGTAGTAGATTCGTCGTCCTTTCGAGCTTCATAAAATTTAAAGAGAAATCGGAGAAAGTCTTACAGTTTTTTTTTATCACGCCGTTCGCATCGAACGAGAGGTCACGAAAGGCGCAACCAAAATTCAATCATTATAATTCTTTATAGATTTTTCCATATACTCTTACGCGCAAACAATAATGTATTCATGATTTTATTGATTTTGAGGATAATTTACACAAATTTTTGTTATGATAATTTAAAATTAATTTACTAAGGACGACGCATAAGTCCCAGGCTGTTAAACGTGAAAGAAACTATATTTCACGAGTGACGCTGAAGCATCAACAGCAGGTGCTTAATTTTGACAAAAGTATTGTTTACGAGTTACTACAATGAACAGGCGTGTACCTACGAAGAAGCAAATCATGCTCGTAGGAAGGACTCGCAAGTGTCTGTCGAAGGGAAAAAAGTTTAACTGCAAAATAATGCAGAGAGACTTTACCCTACAAAGTGATGTCTCACAGAATAACCGTGAGACAGACGAAGAAAGAAGGAAGGCTACTTCCGGCGGATACGCGTCATTTTTGTCACGATCGCGACATAGGTTGTTGTATTATAAGCAACTACTGTTGCGTTGTGGCCCGGTCAGTGCGTCTTTATTTCAATCGATAATGATCTGTAACCGCCGCCGACGACGTCGTCGTACTTGCTCGCAAGCCTGAGAATAACTGCAATGGCACATCGAAGGAACTCGAGTGGAACGCCGAAGAACTCAAGTTATAAACACCGTACATCGCCAAGGGACTCACTTGAAGCGATTTTATCAGCTTATATGGAATATTGATGCCATTTTAAATTTGTACGTTATATTCTAAAGTGGTGGAAAGTCATAGATGGAAGATAAATTATCATAACACAACTCCCATGCATCGGGTTCACTATTTGCACAAACATTGAATAAAACATAACGATAAATTCAATTTCTTCATTTCCCCACATCAGAAATATCATCAGATCATAATACAAAAAAAAAAAAAAAATCCATTAACTCATCTATTTTAAAAACAGACGTTCAACTGTATTTTAAAGGAAACTTTACTTCTGAAATAGACTCGTCTAGACGACTTTAAAACCGATAATCTTATTAAACAGAAAAATAATGCTTTTGAAAAGAGGTTTGTAAAAAGTTTGTGGCGTCTGGTAGGCGTGATCTTACGCCTACTAATTACGTCTCTCGAGTAGCCAAACAGCGTGAATACAATGCTCGAAAATGGCTCGAATGCCGAGGCTTAAGAAAAACCTACGCGTATGGCTAATCGAAGCGACAGAATAGACGGTGCATCGGGACATAAGGCCACGCGAAAAGAGGCGGTCGGGTCGCCTGCTACCGAAGGTAATTACGTCCGAGGAGTGACAAAAAGCCTCGTCTTGATGCAAACGCGAGCGTAGCCGTAAGTCGTTAATTATAAGCCGCCTCTGATTGATCTTCGGCCACGTCTGAAAGCTTTATATACGGGAACTCATACAAACGCAGACGTCGCTCTACAAACACCAGTGTGTCGATACTGCCTCGTGACACGCGCGTATCCCTTTTTGACTCGGGCTTTGCTTTTATTTCGCCGCAACGAAAAAATTAATTGAAAAATACCACCGGTAAGTGCTGCTCCTTGTATCATCAGAAGGTCGTACGCACGATCATTAGAGAGGATGCTCGCTAATACTTTCGACTAGTTTTTGACTAATGAATGACGCAAAAAGCTGTGCTCTTCCAGCGTCTTAATTCGAATTCAAGTCGAAGGTTTGATGTTAAGAGAAAGTCAGATATTGACAAATGAATTGATATTGAAAGAAAAATAATTAAATTATTAAATTTACTCTTTTTTTTTTTATTTAATTATAAGGATTTTGTGATATTAATGGAACGGGTTAATGAAAATTTTCTTGCTTGTATCAAAACCGAGAGAAGGATCAATATGAAATTAAATTGCACAATCCAATGAATCTTTTCTTGCAAAGAATAAACGATAATGGCTGTCAAAGGATAATAGAAACTGTTGAAAAAGCACTTGAAAAAAGTGATTGTAAAACAGAGTATTAACATATTCTTGTGGAAACCATATATGTAATGTATGGAAAAAGAAAATTACACGCCTGATAGGATGATGTTTTGCATATCGACATGTCAAACGTTAACGAATGCAGATTAGGTATTTTACGTGTAACCACGACGAGAGAGGTGCACCGGCAAAGGATCCTCCTAGACCTTTTTGCCTCCCTTACGGATCTTCGTCTACACACACCGTATCATCATACGTGTTGCGAGCGTTCGTAAATACACGTTCAACATCGCACCGGCATATCTGCATGGTGATATTGCAAAGTGGATAACCAAATATGTAAGCGAATATTGGCTATACATATTTATAGAGAGAGGACCAGGCTACAGCGTGAGCGCGTTTCACGTTGCCTTTTCTCAGAGGACCCTATCACCATTTTTAACCGCTTTTGAATGTAATGGTCCTTACGGTTTACTTTGAAAATGCAACTTCGGCGAAACGTAATACGCGTGTTGTAAACCCAGGCTATGAAAATCATCAAATATGCATATCTTTTTATTATTCGATAAAAAATGTAAAAATTGCTACGACGAAAGAGTAAAGCAAAAATGGGCTAGTTCAGTAATTAGCTATTATTCGGTTAAAATTCATCCTCGAATTCTCTCGTGCACTTTCCCAGGGAAATTATTACACTGCACTTGTGTGCATTCATTATGCAGTCGAAAGAAAAAAAAAAATTTTTTCTTGCACTGAATTGAATTCCGATTATTAAACGTTTTCAACTTCGTCTTTCCTTTTCTTTTTCCATTTCTTTTTTCTTTTATTTTAGTCGAAGACAACACAAACGTGCCTTTTCAAAGGAATGCTTTAAACTGAAATTATACGTCACTGATGGTGAACATAAAGTCACTTGTTTCGCAAAGTAGCGACTGAGTTTTCTTTTTTGTGTCATTCGGTTGAAAAAAAAAAAAAATCGTCATTTAATAATAAGAACACTATTACCGAAGAAACCAGGTGACGTGTGAGTCGTCGTCGGTCTCGGTTCGAGCAAGGTGGACAAAGAGTTGTCCTAAATCGTTTCGATGCTGGAAAGTTTTTCTCTCGAGTGATTCGTCGACTCGCGCGGCCAATTTGCAAGGTGCAGCCAGTCGCATTAGTCAAGGCGCCTATCGCTGTGCAGCCATCGCTTAACGGTAATGCGCTCCTTACGAATCGTCCAGCTCTCTTCAAGTTTGAGATGACGTTAATGATCTGGTTAATTACCGAGCGACACAGAAACAGCACAAGCAGAAGCAACAACAACCGAGGACAAAACGAGACCGGCGAACGTTTTCTCACGAACTTATGACAAAAACATGAATACATCAAATATCTAGAATCTTAAGTCACACCGTGAAATAGTTATGCAATGATTTACACGTTAGCATTTGCAATTTACCACGAGGTATAAATAAGTGATTGTTTGAAAATTAACGCCTCGGCGTTCCACATAAAATTTAATTATAAATTATAATCCCGCGAAAATGATAATATTTAATTGATTTCAGCCATTGATTTAATTTAATGTCCGTTCAGATATTTATGTTCAATTAAATTGCGCATTTCGCGAATTCCATCCGAGGATTTTTCACCTTTTGTCGAACGATTATTTTCAAGTTTCCCATAGTTGGAAAATAGGTGACTTCTGACTTTTTGAGATTCCTGATGATTTTAAATAAGCGGAATTATACATACCAATAATCAAGACGAAGAAAGTGAAATCGTATTAACAAATAAGAGTAATGAAACAATGGTACATAATCTGAGTAATGAGGACGTTAAATATTCATTTATATGTGACTAATTAAAAAGTTATTGAGGTTTATATTCAACGGGAATCGTTCTTTTTCTAATTGCAAACGTTAGACAATTGGATGATAAAACCATGGATAAAATCTTTCCGTTCTGATAGACTCTATATTAACTGTCTTGTGTGTGTATATATATTTATATATATATATCTGTTCTTCATTTTATGTTTGAGTTGCTTTCTTTTCTGGTTCGTATCGTTCTTTCTGAACGAACCGAATTACGCATTACATCAGATGAAGCACATATATATGGTTGCCTCTTGATTTTCTACAAAGTTGACATAACGTAGGGACGCGTGGGACGTATTTAACGAGAACATGAGCTTCGAATCTCGTCAGTTCGTACGTATTTTGCATCACACATCGGTCACGCGTGCCAACTAAGAATTCGAATCCAAGTCAACAAGATCTTTGACTGTAAAACGAGCTCTTCCGCCGTGCCAAATTCCATGCGTTCGCAGCCAATTTTCAGCCGACCTTCGACCGTTTATACATTTTCTGACATTGCCATTTTTTTCAACTCATCAATTATTACACGAATGATTTTCTTAAATATGTTTCATTTTGTTTAAACGTGATTCTCAAATAGACGGTCATTTACTTGATATTTAATATTCGTAAATTTTAAAAAGCAATACTTTCACAAAACGTAATTATCCCGAGTACACGTAGAATCATACTTATGAAATTTCTATTATAAACATATCAAATTTTATTAGCTATTTGTTATAATATAAGTACATTTTACATTAATTTATGTTTTTTGTTAAAGTTTTTACAATGTAATAATTATGGTTATTTATCACGCGGTTCTTTTCCCAACAACCGTAAGTGCAACCGTGCATGATTACAATGTTATTTCAACCATGAAATCTTGCACTCAGTTCTACATGGTTCTGCGCTAGTATTCACGTGTTTGTGCGGTGCGTAATTTTTGTTGACACCGACGACATTTTTGCAAGCCATGACAATGTTTTTCGACGAACCGGATATTTAGGTTAATTAAAATATTATTTAGAGATACGTGTTTCTGTGTATTTATCTGAGTTTAGATTTTGTTTGGTTCTGGTTCAGTTCCAGAATCATAGAACTGAAAAACTTACCGTTACATCTTACATAAAGATAATTGGATCTGTTTTGTTTTTGTACAAATGAAAAAGCTTTTGCCACGCATTTCTATCTTTTCGCGAAACTTGTTATTATTATTGTTTGTAGAGAAACGATGTTTCTAGTAATAGAAGGCGCAAAGAACGAGGAATAAAGATTAAATAAAATGAACACAAGATAAGCCGGAAAACGATAAATAATGTTAAAATACTTTTGTTTAAATACCAGTCAATAATTTCTTAATTAATACTTAAATAACATGGAAAAAGTAGAAAATATGATTAACGTTTATCATAAAGCGTAATGAACCTCATAAATAAACGCAGTCGCATCAACTTTATTGTACTTAATTTGCACGATCCTCTTAATAAATCTTATCGCTAATGTCCATAAAAATAAATTATCGGCAACTCGAATATTTAATCGTTCCAGGACAAATGCACAACGCATTAGTATTATGTAAAAGGTGAAATATGACTTATGTATAAACGGCAAATAAAATGACTATTAGAAATCATGATATTCCGTTTGAAAGAGTCGAAGAACAAATGGGATCGTAAACGCGTCGTTTGTTGAAAAGATGAAAAAAATGTCAATGGCACGATAGCGCCGACGATGGCCTTTGATAGCTGCCATTTTTCACCGGCGTGGCAGCGATTCGAGTCGTCGGTTAAATTGTTGCACGGTGCTTTACATTCAGGACTGTAAAAGCGCAGCACGCGTCTCGGATATCACTGCGAACTTATTATTGATGGTGTATTGAAATGGCATGAGCACGGTGATAAAACGCGTCGGTCCCGGAACACCGCGGAGGTCTCCACTTAACGTCCAGAATTATATATGACGGGGTAAGCGGGGCCCGGAGATCTGCTCCTCTTTCAGCTCTTTCAGGCCCCACGCGAGCCCGAGCTTTGAATATATATTATTCTCCCTGCGAACGTACAGCCACTTTGTTTTATTCCAAACCAGCATCAAATCTTCACAAATGCTTACAACACTTCGGAATTGTATTCAAGACCAAATTAACATAATATTTGCAAAGTTATTTACGACCTCGAGTATTACACCGCGGAAGTCCCCGAAACCACATTCGAAACGAGTTTCCCTCAAATTTCAGCGATTTTCATAGAGAATGGTACTTCCAAACTATTGTTACTATTGTTTTTCTCAGAAATTTTTTCTTAAGAAAATTTAAAACAAAAATTGTTAAATGTTATTGATGTTAAATCAAATGGCTACATAAAATTGCAGAAACTCCTGGTGAGTTCTTAAACGGACGTAGTAGGATCAGAGATTATTTTAATAAAGTATCTAAATAGTTGTTGAAGTAAGTACGAATGCAGAAGTAGGTGCACTGAAATAATTAATTTATGCGTTATTTGTGCACTTTGCAGTATTTATATTCCGTACACAAATTTTCGATCATAAACTGTGCACTTTAACGTCTGGGTTTCATCAGCATATGACATATTATGATATCTCTTGAACATTATTAAAATATAAAATTATTGCTACTTAATCTCGAGTCGCATAACGTACGCGTTATTTTTAGAAAAACAGTTATACATAGTGCCATTAAGCTGAACTATTTGTAATGCACTTTCCGGAAAATAACTTGTACATTATGTTCCAACATAAACGATAATTCATTCGAGTTTCCAATAAATAGATTTTTCGCATAGCTCGATTATAATTCGTGTCGTCTGATCATTACTCCGATTGTACGCCTATTGAAATTACAGTTATTTTATTACTGAAATTATATATTTTATTCACTTTTCAAGTTTATCAAACTTTCATGCATTTATTATAATGAATCATTAATGGTGTAAATCATTTTTCACCGACCATGATAAACATGCAGATTTTAATTAATTATTTATTTATTTATTAGATATTTTAAAGGAAAATTAATTATACATTTGGTATTCTAAAACATTCTCTTTAACCATACCTCAAGACTTATTACTAATTCACTGAGATTAAAAAATTTTACTTCTCCCATTTTCATCTCCCATTAAACTTTTAAATAACTCGGAGATAAAGAAATCATTAACAAATAAATTATTTAGAATACTGAAATTTTCTAAATATTTATCTTTGTCACTTAGAAAAATGTGGTTGTTCTGGTGAGGATCTGAAATTTTTCAAGAAAATAGAAATCTCAGTGTATCTTGACATTTCACCTTAATGAACACCGCCAACCACATAAGGAACATTGGTATGATACGAATAGGATGCCACGCACGTAGAATAAATAATATTTACTCTGATAATTAAAGTCGATTCCAGAATTTACGCCGAACGTTTCAATGACTGGGTTGTTTATTTTCATAAAGCTAAATATGCTTTGTATACCTTACACTCGCATCTACACTCGAGTGATGAATATTCTTGATTGTCTCCTTAGGCCTCCCCTTTTTAGCGAGTGGTCCGTAAATTAAGCAATTTGCTAATGATATTCTCACGTGGCTCGTATTTCAGTCTTCGCGTCCCAGCTCTGCTTTTAATGCCGGCACTATATCAGTCGTTTCTGGATGGCTTATACCTTACCTCGGTAGGGAAATCTCCTTGTCTCGAGTCCTTTAACGGCTGCCGTATTTTATCGTTCATAAGCAACCAATAGCTGGTCGACTAGATTATGTGAGAAACTTATACAAAACACATAATCTTATTTCTAACGTCCGTGTTGTTAGCAATTTTTAATATTCACCCTTCATTCAACAATCTAGTCGATTCATTAAACCTGATAATCCGACATGTTAATCTCGGTAATTTCATTAATTGGACAATATTTACTAACTTTCTCAATGTCATTATTCACTTCGTGTACATTGCCAAATGAACGACGATGCAGAATTTATTTTCGTGATTGTTACAGGATCTTTTTAAAAACGCAGTCACTGAACGCAGTACCGAATATCATTCCTCGAAAACAATATATATATATTTTTTTTTATATATATATATATATATAAATTCTATTGTCATGAAAAGAAGCAAAGGTAAAGATAACAGAAAAAGCGTGTCATAAAAAGCAGAATCCAGAAAGCGATCAAGTTGATCGTTGAAAAGTTTGTGTAATAAAGGGATTAGTAGATGCTTTCCGTTCGGTTATTGTTGCGAAGGTTCCTGTCTGACTCGGGTTCGGGGTCGAAACTGAGGGTTAATGAATGAATCGCCGGATATTTACGATGCAGCCCACAAAGAAGCCAAGCCGTGCCACGAAGATGAGGACCTCCTTTAATTAATATAGATTACTTTTGATTGTATATTTATCTATTAATTCCTATTAACGCTAAATCACCATAACAGTTCTTCAACCCGCTGATTCGGCTTAATCGGTCAAAGGGTTGATAATAATTGGTCGATTTAAAGTTCAATTTCATTTTATTCGTTCATTCATTTCAATTATTCAACGCATTCAGCGTCGACGTTTTTCATCTTTTATTTTTTTTTTATTATTTCGTCTTCTTTTTTCCTTTCGTTCTTTATTTATCCACACACCTACACGCGCTAATCTTCATCATCTCATTCGCTGATAACATCAGTGTATCAGCAATGAACTTTGAACTGTCGCGAAAGGAACTGAATGATTGAAATTTAATAATCATTGATTGTCTTCTATTCTGCTTTCTCAAATATTTAACGCATTGTACCTTCACTGTAACATTAATTACACCTCACTGGAAATATTAATAAAAACTGAGCAACTAATTAATGATAAAAAAAAAAAAGCGAGCATCTAATTCAAGTATAAAAAAGAGACACAATGCCGGCGAAACAATACTTTGGAAAAATCGTAAAACTTTTATTATGCATATCTAGTTGTAAAGAAAAAGATAAGAATAATAGCGAAACGTAAATTCCCGCTTTTGGCATTGTGATTGAATGGCTTCGCTGCGGGCATTTCAGCAAATGCCCCAGTCATTCTTATTCCTTCGTTTGATTGGAGAAAACAACGAATGGCTGCATCTCATAACGCCGTAGCATTTCGTATCTGAAATCTCCAATATTTTTAAAAGCTCGCAAGGACCGCCGGGTGGCTCTCGCACTCTCGTACGAGGGATACAAAAAGGGACAATAAGGGAGAGCAAAAGCGAGGGAAGGAGAGCCCGGGTGGGGAGAGCCTCGAGTCGTCTCTTCTCTCACCTTCAAAGGCGACTCTCACCGGCGGCCATTAAAATACGAATAATTATTACGAGAGCAACGTCAGAATGATCAGTCCCGCTTCAGACGAAACGATCGTCCCTATCAGCCAGCTATCTCTTTATTTCCTACAGCCTTTTTTATCAGGTCTTTTATTTTCACTCCGCAACAGCTACCAAATATCAACGCACACGCTTTTTTTTGCCTTTTCACCTGGCTGAGTTTTCGCGAACATAATATCCTTTCGTTATTTGTTCCTCACCATATTTCACACCATTGCTCGGCTTTCGTACATTGTAACGACGATTCTTTGTCCAGGCTCAAGTCCAGACGATTAATAATTTTTTTTCTTTATTTCTACTGTTCACTAATAAATATTATATATAATTAATTACATTGTGATAAGACTTCATTTTCATAAATATATATCTTAATAAAAAAAAAAGCAGTTAAGAGTGTCGTTGCTGCAAGCATTCACACTACGAAATATATATACAGAGTGTATATTTCTACATTTGAAATGAATCTTTTGATTCAGATAAAGTCGTGTAGATGTTCTCATTAATACTCTAACAGTTAATCCGTCGTAATTAAGCTTATACGGGTACGCGTATCCGAGAAGAATAGGTGCGAAACAGGGGAGGAGAGCGGTCAAAGCAAGTTTTGCCGGCGAGAGTGTCGCCCGAGCAAACGAAGAATAAGTGAACGAGCGAGTTTTAAGCCTGTGATTGCTCGTTAGCGTAACCACGGCCCCGTGTCTGTCACGAAATCGCTGATTATCATCGTTCAAGGAAACCACCGATCCTAGACGCCGAGCTATATCGCCCCTAACTCATATAGCAGCCATCGCGACCATTACTTACTTGTGTCACGGTTTGCTAGTCTCCCGAGATGCACACAGAGGAAAAAGAAAAAGAAAAAGAAAAAAGAAGGAAAAAGAAAAAAAAAAAAAGAAATACCGTGCGCGGGTTGAAAAGGGACGAGAGTAGAGAGAGGAAGGAAGGTTCGCGAGAAAAAGCTACCGGCAGACTTTGCTTCGCTACATGCGAGTCCTGTCGCTCTCCCCTCCTCCGGGCGGCTTTATTTATTTTTATCCAGTATATGGAAACGAATTAGACGGTATTAAAGAGGATTGAAAATTTACATTTGGTTTTAATCCCTGTTCGAAATACCGCGAAATGGGATTTAAAAACTTGGGCTTTTCAAGATATTTATATTTCAATGGCATTAATGACGTGTCTGTTTTAATTTGGGAATGAGGTGGTCTTGGTATGAGGTGTGCTACGGTATAGATAGGGGGTGTCATAGATGTTCTTATTGACAGAAGACTAAAACGGATACAAGACGATCCAACTTCCTTCCTTGGTCTTAAATGAAGAGAGTATCTAGACCTCCAGCTAACATGAACCTCCATTAGTTGAACAACTCGCATGACTGTCGTTCTATATTATTTCCAAATGTAATAAATAATTATTACTTACAATAGAACATTCTTGAAAGCAGAAAATCTCATAACATCGACGGAAGAGATACAGTTAAAAAAGCGAAGTCTGGATGGATCTCTCGCGGTAATTTCACGTAAACAGAGGAGCGAAATACAGAATTAAGCAACATCAGTATAATGAAAGTTTGGTACAAGTATAATGCATAAGATTATCGAGTCTTCCCATGCCCCACATCGGTCATTAAGGAATAACAGTAATTATTAACGAGCGAGCATCGCATCTTGGCTATTGTAAAGCTGGAGTCTTTAGTCGAGTCCTCTGTTTTTCTTTTTCTTTCTTTCTTTTTCTTTTTTTCTTTCTTTCCTTTTTCTCTTCATTCGCGTTTTCTGACTGCTACACATATGCTTTCGCAAGGAATGACAAAGACGGACCTGAAAAAGCAGCGACTTTCGATGAGAGCGGATGCAAAAGGACAGTTGCGTGAGCCGGATTGTATTGTTGGTTTCGTTCTCCTATAAAGGAATAAGTACCGAGTGCGTACGTACAAGTGCATAACTTGGCTCACAACTATGTGGAGCATCGCGACGAACAAGCGACCGAAGGTTAGGCCAGGTCGGGTTAGCCGACTCGCGCAAAAATGCCGGGGAAACCATAACGTTGTAATTTATCGCCGCTTCTTCCATTGTGATCGTCTTCCTTGGGGGCGTTTTGACGAATCAAAGGAGAAGTATCGTCGTTTACTTTGTCGTTCGAATTTCACGTCGTGCCTCGTCGTAATTGTTTCTCGAAAAATAAAAGCCACGATTTACACGACGGTTTTAAATCATTACCGTATATCGCTTTAGAAATAAATACAAAATTGGTAGGCTATTTAGTCTCGATTTCGAAGATGCTTTATTGGCGCCTTAAATCAATTTTTGACGAACCATTGTGCGGAGCTTCGTTATTCCTTGTTATGATAGTCACGATCCAGGTAGATTTTTTTTCATATCAGGATTTTACGATGTCTTTTTGAGCCTGAGGATTCATCATGTTTTACGTAATAATGTACGTGAAATATATATATTTGCGTTGTAGCTACGTTGACGATTATTTGAAATTTTGATGTTGCTACACTAATTAAAATACGAACGTTACTCTACAAAAACAGTAGAGATTATTAAATTATAAGTAAGCATAATGAAAAAAGTTTGTCAGTTAATGCTTGGCTTTAATTTTTACTATGTGCTAATAATTATCATAATTTAGTCATGGCGTGCAGAAGAGCTTATTGAATACTATACTGTTTTTGTTTGTTTTTTTTTTCTTTTTTTTTTATTAATAAAAGATTACATCGTGTTTTTTTTTTTCTACTGTTGAATAAAAATGATGTTGGAAAAATGGAAATGTAATTAATGTGTATATTTATTTATAAGAAATTTAAAGATAAATTACAGGTGTAATTTAAAAATAAAATTTTTTTTCTACAAAAATTTTTGCAAAAAAAAAAAGATTATTGAACAACTGATAATTTGTTTAAATTGAAGATCCAGGGGATGCGCGTGGATAGCGTG
>JABFQA010000252.1:0-23057 GCA_022817065.1 Probaryconus sp. ZL-2020
CAAAATCAATTTTGACTAGTATAAAAAAGGGAGATTCGTAAAAAAACATCAGATTACAAATGATAAATATTAGCAGACAATATTAAAAATATATTACTTTATTACAGATAATTCCTAACGAAATTTTGTACAGTATCATTTAATCCATTCTAAATTTAAATGTATATATTTCCCAGTATTACTATGCGAGGTGAATGAAAAGTACTAATGCATTAAATAGATTAATAGGATTTAAATTTCAAGTAATCTGCATTATTTTGATGTTGCTGTATATTCAACGTAGGAAGATATTGAATTCAGTGTGAAACTTTTGATATCGGTTTGCACTAAGACCTCAGGAATGTCTTGACGAATAGTATGCATTAATTGTCTATTGTTTTCCAAGCATTCCACTATTCACGGTGTCTCTTTACAAGACCATGTGTGTTACTGCCTATGAGATCCTTAGGCATTTGCACTTTCGTCGGTTTATGTTCATATAATATAATACACTTCTTGGGAAACTAACGAGCTCAATACGATAAAACATTAATTGCTGTAGAATTGATTCGTTGCACTATTATCATGATGGGCATAGGATCAAAGAATTAAATACGTTAATTATGTTAATGAAAACCAGATATTCACTTGATAACAGAAAATCTAGTTAGGTCAAAGTCAGGCATCACTTTCTTATGCAGGTAAAATTTCTGTTGACAGCGATCTGCGGTCGCTTTTCATCTGCGTTAATTGAAGGTGGTCGCGTGATATAATCAGTTTATGACAAAATGAAACAAGAAAATCCTAATTTAATACAAAAAATGATCAAACTATGCCCCGTACAAAATATTTTATAATTATCGATAGTTTTTATTTATACAAAGAAAAGTTATTTTTAATAATACTTATTTTTTTACGAATTCTTTATTCCTGATGTTTCAAGAATATCTTTATATAAATGATCGAATGCTAGCTTGAATGTTTTAAATCTGTCTTTTTCTGCAAGTGAACTTATATTGAAACTTTGTGGTAAACACGACTTGACCCATGCGTGTGTCAGTATGAAAAGTTTTAAACAGTGTGAATTCTTTTAACGTACTCATATATCATGGATTAAAAATAATCAATATAGAAGAATAGAAAGAAAAAAAATAAGAACACTAATTAATACAATATTTGTTAGAAGACAATAAAAGGTATAAAGATGTATAAAGTCTTATTAAAAAGAACAAAATGTGTATATATAAAGTTTATTGAAGCTATCCGTATGAAGTTAAATTATCTCGCAACCATTAAGAGAGCAGAAGTAATATAGCAAAAGCATAGATTAAAATTAAATTTTCGTTTAAACTTTACGTCTTATTTTAATGTCAAAATGAAGTGACATTTTTCTTCTACATAAAATATTACATGTCAAAACGTTTCTTAAAGAACAAAATTACTTTTTGAAAATTTTAAATAATGGATAACTTCATAAAGACAATTGATGAACAGTACGAATAAAATTCAGTAATAATGAAAAAAAAAAAAAACTTTCAGAAATATTATGTTTAAAACAAGAGATGTTTGGAATTCAGAGTGTTGAATTCTGTCGGACTGGAAAATAACTCAAGCGAAATCCTGATAATTCCCGTGATGTATGAAATTCCTTTATCCATTAAAAATGAGAATAGTAATATCAGTGTACAATTTTTTTCTTTTTTCAGTTTTCTTAACGTGGATAATTTTGTAAGGAGAATAAGATAAAAGATTGATTTAATTCATTTATATTTTAACAATGCAATATCTCATATTTCCGTATAAAAAAGTACGAGTACAAAAGTGAATAATAAAGTTGAAATAATCCCAGAATCATATAACAGAAAATCGACATTTTATTAGATTAAAAACTACCGAAGAAAAACAATGTCTACCGTAATCATAATTAGTATCATGTTCTTTAAACTATTACGATGAGAGACGTACAATTTTATTCAATTCCTCACTATTTGTTTATTTGCTTATCTTCACGTTGGTTTGATAATTTATTTGATCTATCCTCTTTTATTTATTCCTCTATTCCTTCACTTTCGTCTCGTTTTCTGTATTTTCTGTATTTTACGTCAACCCTTTTATTTACTGGAAAAACACTTAATTTTAAATGATCACGATACATTACAAAAATTACACTTATTCAATTTTGTAAATTTTGTAGCTTCGAGTAATATTATATTTTCTTACAAGAATAACTAAAGTTAATTAAAAACCCCCAATTTATTTCACGATATATATTTTTTGCATCTATACTAAATTACATTGGTCATAAACGAGTAACAGTAATTGGATTTCACGAAATTCCTATAAGTAAACCTGTCAATAATTGTTTAATCTGTTAACGATCCGCAAATCGTTCTTTTATCTATCTAAGATCGTTGAATTATCAATCTCCTTTTCACCGTAAATAGTTAACGCAACGTTGAATGAATCAACAATTAAGTAACAGTCTCTTCTTCCCGTGATTATTTGATGAATTGTGGAGAAAGCTGCCACCTAAAGAAATAGAAGGACAAAGGATCTCCTCTAGCTCTTTCCCTTAAAGGCCACCTGAGCTCCATTCTGGAGACAAACTCGTCTCGGTCGCAGACCTTGTTTTTTTAATAATGCACGTCGCTGAACATTTTCGAGCAGGTGAAATCCGAAGCACGTTAATTCAGTTCTTACATGCGGGAGCTCGCCTTCGCGCAGCCAAACGAGTACGAAGACCGGTGCAGGTTGATAACCCAAGAGGGATGAAAAAAAAAAAAAAAGATAGAGAGACAGAGAAAGAGAGAGGGAGTGAACTGGTAGAAGAAGAGGAAGCCGGGGTTGGAAAAAAAGAGCAGCGAGGAAAACGAAGGAACTGACCTGACCCAACGCCGGAGCTCCGGATATCTTAACTTTGCACTCACCTAGCCCACGTACACACGTAGGGGTAGGCGTGGCTCGGTGGAAATCTCTCGCGTGCACGAGAGCGAGGGATCCAATGCAACAAGGACGTCGCAGAAAGCTCCGAAAGCCGTCAGAAGGGACGAAGACGGATGCCTCGCACGTGGAAATATGTTGGCGGTTGGGTGCGAGCGAGACGATGCTAAAAGAGCATCTTCTTGCGCGCGCCAGAGCGAGAGGGTTGGGCAAACTTTGGCGCTTGCGAGAAAGGAAGAAAGCACGTGCTCGCGAAGCGAGAGGTCGAAAATGACACGGCGTTCAGTCGCCGCCCGAGCTTCGGTGCGCACGGTTTCAAAGGGTCATTCCCGTTATTCTGACGCTTCATCAGAGGTGCGATAACTCCACCGTCGTGGTTCGCTCTTGGAAGTGTTCTTTAACTTATAATCCCACTCAAAAGAAATCACACGGTTTTAACAACAACTTTATTGTTAAGTTTATTGCAATTTAAGCATGAAACAATTAATTTTTGTTCATTGATTTACAGTGATGGCTAACTTATTTTTTATTAACAAATGTTGGTTGAAAACTGGATGATTGATTTTAATTTGATTATGGGTAGAATTAATGAGAACACTACATGAAAAGTGTTTGGGTAATTGTTAATTTGCAAATTATCAAATGTTATTATGATCCTTAACAATGAAATTGCTGTTATGATAAGGAACTGTTAATTACTTGTGTTCGATCGTTTTACGATTGTGTTAGTGACTTATAACGAGTGTTACTTAGTGTCTTGTAAACTGTGTGGGAATTGTTCGCTCTGGTTGATAGATTGAAGGTAGTGAACTGCGGTTGATCTTCGCGAAATGTGAACAGCTACTCAACAAGACGAAAACTCATCGGGTACGTGATTGAAATGTTAATGACAGCCTTCGAAGGAGTAATATATATTTATGAAAATAACTGGAAAATCCTTAAGAAGGATTAATGCTGAAAATACGAGATGCTCCTTATCGTAATTTACGAATGCTTTGACTTAGAATTGTAAAAATTGCTAACGGAAATTGCTTGGAATGTTGACGTTGCTTCTGACACCGGCGTTACTTTGTTATTACGTAGATTGCATAATAATGACTGGGATAAATTAATTTCACTTTTGCGAATAGGAAATTGAATTGTCATGATTTATACCTGAATTGGAGTATTTTTACCATGATTTCAATTTACATTGACAAGTACTATAGGTTCTCGTTCGTCGAACAAAAGCTTTTTTAATCTTAAAATGAGTTTATCTTTTATATTCCCTCATTTCTATTTTAAATCTATCGATTAACATCTGTGTCAATGTATCACTGAATCATTAAACGGGTAATATATAATCCAACAACATTTTATAAAAGTTAACGTTGTCATATAATATGTTTATTCATATTTGTATAAAGTAATTATACGTCAATCATTAATCCAACGGTAATTTTTATAACAATTTAAAATTGTGCAGAATATCGATAATATTTCATTAATTAAAGAATACGAAGAGAATAATTAATGGTAATTAGTATAAGTGATTAAGCATTGTTGGAAAATCGAGTACTGTGAAAAAAGAACTTTCACAACTTGTCGATAATAAAATTACGAATGAGTCGATTGGGTTTTAATACCGGTAACGGTTTAATCATGTTAAGGTATTTCCCATCAAGCAATGAAAAGCGATCGATTCTTCATTTTGTACTTGTGGCGGAAAGGTCATTTTGTATCGCAACGGCGTTGAATCCAGGATGCCTTTGAAGATTCAAATGGTCAGAGGAGAGTGCATAGGTTGAAGCTTCCGGCTCTTTCATTACCATGAAAATTTCTACCAAGGGTCATTTCACACCAATAGAATTACCATTTCAGGTCATACTCATTTGTCATTGCACGTGAAAATCAGCGAAGCTTAGTTGACATAAAGGGTGGAAAAAGTTGTGCAAAAAAAAATAAAAAAAGGCTGGATTTTAATATGAAAGCAAGTGCCGGAATGAAATATTTCCGCAAGATGCACGGATTGCGCCTGAATAAAAATACTGCGAATATTGCAAGGTCATCAATTACGCGCGGACATATTTGAAAATCCCCCGAAGCATTAACTTGCCCTTTAATTGCAGAAGGGATCTAAGGGCTCGAGTTCGAAGATCGGCAAAAAGGGAAATCACTGTACGGGCGCTATCAATTATATCGAGAAATATTTCATTAATTAACGATTTATCACACTTTTTATCCTCGCCCTTCCAAGACATTGGTAGTTCGAGCGTGAAATTAGTATTTAATACACCAATGCGATAAAGTCTGGCCATTCTTCAGACACTTAAAGATCTTGGTATTAGTAGTCAAAAGTAAAGGTCTTCGGAATTCTCATTATTCTTAGAATTATCATTAGACTCGGTCGACTCGCATATTGGCAGAAGATGAATTCCGTGAATCTTCTTTTTTTTTGTTCCTTTTTTTATTTTTTTTTTCCCTTAATTAAGCGACGTAATATTGAATTGGAAAATGGAAGTCTAGCGTATCCGAAAGGAAAATGTCATGTTACCATGTCAGCTACAGAAGCGTCATAATTAAAGTCAGAAGTTTGTGATTAAAACGGCGACGGCGGATGACTGTTGATTCGGGAAATTGATTATTAGAAATCATTTTTATGCATTGTTGACGTCTAATTTTTTGCTGGCGTATGCTCGTTCGCGCATCGATTGGCACGTCGGCGTTAGTATTGGCGCGCGTTGCACAATTGTTTTTTCGTTTCATACAAGTGCAGCATTTTTCGTTATTCCGCATGGGACGAACGGGATACATAAATATCAATTCCGACAGTCTTTTTTTTTGCAGCATAAAATCGTCTCTGGGGTGTATAATATTTCCACTAACTTTTCTCGATAATCCGATAAAAATCTCATTAAGGCTGTTACCGTAGCTCCGAAAGTTTCGGCCAAAATTTATCGCGTTACCACCAGGAACACTGGTTTTAATAGAATCGTACACGCAATTTCATCAAATCATTTTCTTGTTCTTTTCATCGAGCGATATTGATTGTCACGTGAAATTTTATTTGCCTGCATTATAAACCGTGAGTTAATATTTGGACAATCAAACGCCATTTGCTGTTAAAATTTTCATCGGCGATTATAATTTCGTTGACTAGTTTGTTTCTCGTAGATTTTTTCCACTTAAGCAAACCATCGAATGAACAATTTTCAGTTCGCCACGCATCAGTAAACGTTATTTCAGGTCTTGTTTGTCGAGTAAGTTGAAAGGAAATATAAGTAATCGTGTTTGTCGAATATGTAGGACAAAAGTCGATTATATATGAAATAAAGTATGACATGAAACATATCGATCACTTTTGAAATATTGTAGTAGCTTTAGGATATAACAATTGCGATAGGTGTTTGAAAAATGGAGCGGAACGGCATTTGAGATTCCTCATGCGGGTATTTCGAAAACGAAACGCCCGAATTTTTCAGATGAAATCAATGAAGTCTTCTTTCTGCGGGAGTCAATTATGTTCAGATTTTCGGAGTTATTTATCTGACATTCTACGACGCCTGTTCATCAACAATCATAAATCATCGGTACGCTTGTAGATTACGGCTTAATAAACTAAGTTTATACAATGACAGTATGATATTTAACGTGAATTAAACTTTACCACATTTCACTATTTTGGCACCGTAATTTCTCCATTGTCAACAACAATCAAAATTAATTACCGACATTTGGTCATAAAAACTATTTTAATTATGAATTACGTTAATCACTCTCAAGTCTGACCATATCAAGGGATAGACTACTTGATATCCGCTTTAATACTTTAATGATAACGAGATCAGTATCTGTTATTATTTTATATTATTTTAAATATATTTTATATGCAATATAAAGTATCAATTTATTTATTTCTATTCGCTGAAATTGCATAACTTTAGCGTTTGTCATATTTATGTTTTGACTGTTGTGATGACACTTACAGAATTTTTGACTTCCATTCGCAGTTATACGATGGAGTTCTAAGCTTAAGACAAATATTGTATTTAACTTGCTTGGAAACCGTGTAAACGAGGCCTCTTTGGTAAACTCTGATTACTTCATTAAGGACGCCGTTGCTCTGTTGTTATATTGGTTTAGTTAATCAAGTAAAACAGCATTGAAACTTACTGCATGAAACGTAAAGTGCATTATCTTTACATTGAAGATGTAAAAATTATTCTGACACTCATATGACGAGAAAATGAAGATTGATGGTCTCCTGTATCTTATTTTACACATTAATGTATAACTGATATAGATGATGTTTGAAGATTAACTTCTTACACGAAAATTACATTTATGATATATTTCTCCATTAATTTCTTATGAAAAATTGCGCAGCATTTTTTATTTATCAACGTAAATACTATTGTTACCCGCAAAATACTAATTACACAAACCGTTAATTTAATAACCTTTTAAGCATTGCATTTTCATAAAGTCTATGTTTCAAAGGCCTTCTGTTATTGATAAGAAATCTTTTTGTTTTTTGGGTTTCTATGTTTACCGTATTGCTAAAAATGTACATTTAATTAACATAATGTTACCTTTAGAGGTACGCAGTTACTGTATTAAAACTTTTATCCAAGACAAATGGTTATGTAACACTGCAGAGCTTTGTAACTTTCTCGTAATGTAACATATGACGTAACTGATGCATGAAAAAATCAGTTAGGTTGAATAAAGTGGATTCTGTAAATCAAACTGCAGCATTTTAGGGTAAGTGCATTTCCTACTCGGAAATCGTGATCCGTTATACTTAAAAGAAAGTCCATTTGATGAAATCAGTCAGAACTCGGCAACGCTTATTTACCGTGTCGTAAGTTGAAAACGGTAATTTCGCATCTCTGTAAATCGTAGCAACTAATAGTTTTGAAACTAATATAAACAGGGAGAAAATTATTTTCAGTTTTTGAAGCAATCCATAATGACCTTAACCAACGTTGCGTAACCGTTACGATAAGCTGACTCCAGTCATTTATTTGTCGGGATCTCTATCGTGTACCTCACATCTGTATCGGTGACAGAAAAATTGGAAGCAGCTTAAATTATTGCTCGAACGAGTGCAGTCAAATTGGTGAAACTGGCATTTGTTAGGAAGTAAGCCACGCTTGATAATATTTCGAGCAGACCTACTTCTGGATTTTATGTACGACGAATATCTTTCATTGAGCGTGAATTCGCATTGTAAAATCCCTCGTTCCGCTCTCAGGCTTCCGTCTCCCTTTCTACCGCAGACGTTACATACATTCCCTAGGAACGCGTACGAATCATGTATCTATACTACGTGAATATCTCATGGATGGTACGGGGCTCTGGGCGATATATTTCCGAGGACATTCCGTAGGTGGAATACGAGGACAGTTATATGTCATAAAATTATTCGGGGATATCCTTCTTCGTGGAAACAAGGTAATATTTCGCAATAGGAGTTAGCTACTCGACTCTCTCTCGACGCAGTAACCAGACCAAAACGCTGCAGGGAAGCTAGTTGCGTGGAGATTTATTTCTCTTCTGCCACTCCTTGCCTGCGAGTACACACCCTTTGAGTCGTGCTATCATTTTCGACCGGATTCGTCCCTGGACATTACAGTTTCCAGGCAATTTCGACTCCGGTTGCGCTCTCCAAAGAACCCATTCAGAAACAAGTAAACTCCGACTCTTTAACCAAGTACTTACTTCGAGCGGCTTTAACGTCTTAAAGAAGCTGAATCAAAGTAATACTCCAACTTGTGGTCGATAACTCATTCGTGTGCGAAAATGCCGTGCCACGATGCAGCAAGTGACTTTCAAAGAAATCCATCTGCACCTGATAGCAGGCGAAAGGGAGGGGGAGGGTTACGTTTTCAAGTATCGAACACCACTTTTCTGTCAAATGAAAATTCTGACTTCTTGTGTCATTAACACAGTTCGTATTTAAAATTAAATTTATTCAAGTTAAAAAAAGATTGAAAATTATTTGTATAGATAACTACTCCATTTTGTATATAAAATACAAATATTGTTTTTTTTTTACTTTTTGTTAAGTTTACTTTATTGACTAAACCACCATTCAGGCTTTTGTCGAAAGTCGTTGTGAAGATATATATAGCCAGTAAAAAAAAGTAGGTAATGTATTGTGGAAATCAAACGGTAAAAAATGAACAAATTTTATAGCTATCCACCGTTAGAGAAGTGGAATTAATGGAAATAAATTTTGAAAATGTGGGTCAATGATTTTTTAAAGTAATTAATGGAATAATTTTGCGAATGATTTCGCTACTTTTTTGAGAAGCGCGAATAGTTTTGAATTCGTGTTAACTGATTTTCAATATTTCGGAAAATTCTTTTTATGCGACCGGGACGCGATTCCAGAAGAAATGAGTGACAATAATTCTTGATAACATTTTCGGCTGCATTCAGAGCCGTTCGAGTAAGTGAAGAACTAATATCAGTCGAAGCTGACATACGATAGTAGCGTTATCATGTTGTTTGAGTTACGTGCATTTCGAAGACCATTTCAGTTAGTATATTCCGTTGACAAAGTGGTTCTGTCAATTTAGAGATTGCGAATTGTTATCTTTATAACGGCTACAACAAACGCGTATCTTTTATGAATGAGGGAAAATTTCCGAATGGGGAGTTGCTTTTTGCTTAAATAAAATGACTGACGCTGTAGATGCACTTATCTGCTGAGGACACGTATCAATGTTATAAAGGTAAACGATGAGCGTAAAGTGTAAAGTTAGTTCCTACTTATTCGTCCGGAACGCTTTTTACAGGTACAGCTATTTCGTATCTATATATGTTATACATCGTGTTGGCAGAAATGAGAAAAACTGGAACAAAAATAGATAAAACTTGACAAGGGAGTGATACTTGCGAGAAAGAGTGATAGCCTTTGGTATTCTGGGACGAAAAATTGAGTAAAGAATTCAAAGTTTTTTTTTTCTTCAGACATTACGTTATGTCCCGTCATTTTTATCCGATCATTATTAATGCGGCTTCTTAAAACTCTTTTACGAGCGGCAGTTAAGATTTTAGCTTAAAGTAGAATTGTTTCTTTATGAAATATTTCGATCTACTTACTTAATTATGGACGTACATTTGATAACTTCCAGAGAAGAGGGAACAATTATTCTTCAATTTCATTTTATCTCAAAATTATCAAAAATTAATTTCAGTTAATTTTAATTAAAAACAATTGAATATATAAATAACAACCCAAAATAACTTCTATAATCAACTGAATAAATTGTATAATTGTAATCATTTCAATTAAATATCCATTTCGATTGAACACTTATTAAACATTTATTAATAAGTCGTGAATATACGTATTTATTGTATATTAATTAATAATCTGTTATAAAATAAATTCAAATGTAATTTTGAAATCCTGCAATCATTTTCTGCGCGTCTATCGTGAAGTTCAGCGCGCAATGTTATTAAGTCTACTGGAATACATAAAATATAAAACAGCATAATTATGAATTAATCTGGAAGACTAGAAAGTCTCATTATGATATGGATGATAGCTATTGGCGTTTGTACTCGTTTTCTCAAAGCAACTTGATTAATATCTGGAGTGCAGACTTTAAATTAATTAGTCAAATGCGTGCATGCAATATGTTTATACTTCACGACATTATAAAGGCCAATTACAATATATTAATTACGTTCTCATCTCTACGATGTCAGAACGCATGTGAAATATCTTGCAGTTTGCTGAAAGCAAAAAGGGCATTCTAATTGGCGCATATTATTACAAAGGACTTCGCGTGTATTGTACAGTTATTATTATTATCCAGGGTGATGCGATCATCTCACGTTTCGCAACGTGCAAGTGTTTTCGGAAATCTCGAGGAAGTCCGTATGTGCGGTTGAGAAATTCATTTCGAATGGAAATGGAATGCATCTGTTGGCATGTACATACGATCGGTCTGCATGTGGAAGCTGACAGTTGGTTTATGGTATCCCGAAATGTGTTTACTAGATGGTTCATGTCTCGGCAAAGCCAAGTTTGGCCAAACCTTGGCTGACCGTTGTACATCATCCATTTCACAAGTAACAGACAGCGTCTGATTAATTGCGTACCGCAAAATGTTCTTACATATTACATGAATTGGAAAAACAAGTACTTGCTGATGATTGCGTTCACCGTGGTATTTACAATATATTTGTTGGAATAGAAATTACAGTTTACATTCGAAAATGAATCTCAATTTCAACTTTCTTCTTTATTTTTAACATATATATTTTCAATATATAAAAATAGTAGCTTTAAATAAATAAAATAACGTATATGAAGAAGTTTTATTGTTTACTAAAATATCAGTATTAATGGTAACGTGAATTAAAAGTTAAAAAAAGAGATACTTCTCACTCTTTGTTTCCAAATGCAGTGGCCAGAGCTATTTTATCATGGAGACATTCTAATCTTAGGAAAGTTTCCATTCTCTACATCTTCGTAAGAAGTACAGGAAACGGACGACTTGGGGTGAAAACTCTTATTTAGAGTCATCAGTTTCCAGGTCTTAATGTCAAGAGCTTTTAATTTGTCTTCGGTTTACTTTGCAGACTAAAAATTGTTCAAGATCGATGCAAAAGCACTCGTAATACCACGAACAAATTTATTCTGTATTTTATTCAGTGACGACGCGTTTAACTTTTAAAGGTCTTCTCATGAGTAGTTGAGATTGTGAATAATTTATTGTATTCAATGATGGACGACTTCAAAAAAAAAAAAAAAAAAAAATATAAAGAAAAACATTTATATCCCATTCGTCAATTTAAGTTAAAGTAGCCTAATTTTTAAACAAGGTTTTCACATTACGATGAAAATTTTATAGATTGAATGCATTTAAATGCAAATGGAAAATTTACGATTTTATTTCATTGATAATCATAGATATTAAAAAGCCACATCGTAAACACATGGGAGCAAAGTTTGAAGCAAAAGTTAATAATGTAACCAATTTGACTGTGTGGTTATTTGGCATTCGGTTATACGAAGTTGCATATGTACGAGGATCATGTAACACCTGCCATCCACTTGACCTTTGGCATAGTAACGGAGATGATCACTTTATCGTTTATCTGTTCACTCCAGAAGTTGAGCCAACATCTAAACTATCCATAGTTTGATCCAGCTTCAGAAGGAGTAAGCTTTTCAACAAAGGACCTCGACGTTTATATAAATTTGTATTTACATAAAAGTTGCTGCAATTGTAACCAAACACTGAAAATTCAACTTGTGTCAATTTATGACAGAAAATATTTAGTTTCTACTTTCTAAACAATTTCAAATTCATTTCTCAAAGGTTCTATTGAATTAATTTTAACTTTGTCATTCGGTTCTAAGTTGGTAACACATACATCTATGACAATCATTTGGGTAACAATCGTGACAGCATTTTCGACTCTCAGACGAGCAGTTAAAAACTTTGAATACATAAATTACAATTTACGAGTGATATTACACTAACTACAGAGAAATTATTTTAATATGTCAAATTATGTTTTAGTAGTATCAACTGTTTAATAGTCAATATAGTAATCAATAGAGCCAACACAAAATTACTATTATATTTGGTCAATTTAAAAGACATTTCCTGAGAAACGTTAAAATTTGTTCAATTGAAAAAAAAAAAAAGGATTTCAAGTGTGTTGACATTTTCAGCAATTTCCGAACAATCAGAAGCTATAACTTATTGAAAAATGGAAGTATAAAAGACGGCATTTTCTCAAAGTTCACGATCTAGTCTGAACTCCGATTCCTTTCGTCCACAAAAAAATGGTGGCGACACGAAGACGAATTATTGCTTTTGATATCATTTCGTTCGAGCCCCATATTTTCGACGATCTTGGCGCACTGGTGATTAAGCCCAAAGCGCTCGCAGTGAACAATGCCTCTCCCTGGATCTATGCGCTCGGCACGTGTGTTGAATCACGCGTGTGCTACGACTGTGTATAAGTTATCTGCCGTAGTTTTGGAATCCATCCAAACTCACCGAATCATAACAGTTCAATACTTAACTGTAGACGCGGTATGAAGTTTTGGTGCACTGTAAAACTTTCTCGATTCACATCGAGCTTTGATTGGTGTCTTTCAAAATTAAATGCAACGTGTAAGAAATACGCGTGCAACTTTTCTAAAAACATTCCGTCGAGTTAAAATTCCATTTACTGCATTGCGAGAACAAAAATTACTTTACCTAAATTGGAAAAATGTTCGCGCAATCGCAGGATTGAAGTTCAGGGTGTTACGGAATTATTTTATTTAAGTGTCTCTAGAAAATGTCAACTCGTTAAATATGACAAGTCGTTGCATAAAAAGTCAATATCAATTTAAATTTAAATACATTCGAGAAATATAATAATTATTCTCTTGTGCGCTTATACTTTCCTTAATATTATTTTGAGAGGTAACATATTTTTGTAACTTTTACATGCACTGTTTTAAACAAGTGTCTGCATTTACGTTTTCTCTTTATAATTATGGATATAACGACATTATTATGCTCGCGAGTACGTAAATTTTGCAGAATGAAAACTATTTTAAAATGATAATAACATTTTGATCCCATTAAAACAAATAAAAATAAGAATGAAAAATCTTTGAAAATATGTCAGTAAAGTGCAAACTTCGACAGAATTGAAACCTTGATTAAAACTTTCCATACTAATAAAAATATGCAAATAGCACATCAAAAATTTGAATGTGATAATGTGGTAAAGTCGGACAGTGAAGATTAAATCGTTATTACTTCGTTAAACTTCATTTGCAAGGCTTGTTATTATTCGATCGATATAATGGAACGCGCATCAATTGTCTGTTTAATTAAAACAACTCTCGTTTCATTTTTTATTATCCATTTCAATTAATAAAGTAATCGTTGCATCGAGTTTAGCAGCCATGAAAAGCAATCATTTCAATTAATGATGCGCTCACTTTTCATTAACAGATTGAAACGTTTCTATATTCCTTTGGAAAATTTTTTGATTCCAATTTTTTTTTGTTATATCATTTTTCGAGTTCTACAACTGCATTCGTCAAATTTAAATTAACCCAAATATTTTTTTATTTGACTTTACAATTACGTTTCTAGAAGAAGATGAAAATTGCGGAAATAATACTTTGAAAATTACGTTTCCAAGGAAAATGCCATAAAGCAGAAATTTAATTAGTTTAATATATAAAGTAAAACGGAAATCATCTTGATAACGTCGATAAAACAAAGATTATCGAAGATAAGGAAATATCAAATTGAATTGAACCTTGCTCAAATAATGTCTCAAGCACTATATATACCAAGAACATATTTTTCTACCATTAAAATCGACTGTCGCATTGTAAAAATGACATACATACAACTTGACAATTTGTAGAAAATGTGGTAAAATAATATTTCTATCGTATAAAGGTAAAAAACTCTTAAGTAATAATATAAAGTTATAACAACAGCATTAAAGGAACTTATTTTATCTTATGAACATTTTTAAAGTACTTTTAAATTATAAAAATACAATACAGCTTCAACATTTAATTGTTCATTACTTCTGATCTTGACATAAGAAATTTTGCAACGTTAAATATGTTTTTAACAATATTAAGTACTTTCATGTATAATGAAATCGTTAGGAAACATGTTGAATTTTAACGAACTCTACGTACTTTTTAATACATGAAATTGTGTACGCTTAAGAAACGAATTTAAATTTATGTAATCGTGTATAAAATTTAAACGCTTAATAAAATTAATGGGAAATATTAAATTATTAAAATTATTTCTAATTTCGTTTACTAAATTTACAAAATTATAAATAATATTACGTCCACGTGAAAATAATAACTTTGCAATAACTATTCTGACTAGTAAACCAGATAATCATCTTCGTTTACTAAATTTAATGCTATTAGATTTTTCTCTGACCGTATTACCCAATTTTAATCCAGATAAATAATGACTACGTTTCAAATTTTTTCCAGACTAATTTTCATGTTTTATTCCGAACCTTTTATATGTACTGGAAAAATATAACTAGGATATAAGCTTCTGTAGTTCTTAACAAACTTAATACGCTTATAAATTAACATGAATATTTTGTTTCAAACTAGAACTGTACTCTAACATGTTTCAAAATGAACGAATAAAAAAATTAAAAAAAAAAAAAAACATTATATGTTCCAGAAAACGATAATTAAATAGTTAAATAATACGTGACTGTATTATATACTATTCTGCATTTTGAACTTTTAGCTTATGCAGCATTACTAAAATAAAATTTATTGATTTCTTTTATTCTATATTTCTTCTGTGCATTGCAAAATAAATCTTTTTACATTATGCGCATTACATGAGCCATACAAATTATCTTCGGAGCATAAGCAATAAATTATATGGTTCACAGTGCAATTAGAATGGCTGTGATTTTTTTTTTCCCCTAAACCTTCCACGAATAATTATGACCAATGGTTAAATTAGGTCGAAGTGGTATTAGCACAAAAGACTTAGCGCAGTGCAATAGTCAAATTTCTGCTATCGCATTAGGACCTTAAGTCGGCTTGTATTTGGAGAATTCACTTTTGTGAAATCCAGATAGCAACGAATCGAAAGATCAAATCCATTTCCCAAATCGTGTAATCGCGACCGCCTTAGAGCCATTGTGTAATGCCAGCCACTCTTGTGCTTCAACCTTCTCATTGTCTCACATTGTCTTTTGTCCTGAATCGTTCTATCTCAAATAAGACTGAATGAAGATCATTGACGGAAATCGCGGTAGCATTAGGAAAGCCCGTTCGAGTTGACACTCGTGTTGAAAATACCACCCACTAGGCAATGTACGGAAAAGGTTCCATTTTAAATTAGATGAGCTATTTGAAAAAAATGAGAAAACGAAGAGAAACCTTCTAAACGACTAAACAAAGAATTTAATGAAGAGATTTTATTTTGCACAATTCAGTGAATAATAATGGAAACAGAAGTTCCTTTGTATAGAATAGATTTATTAAACATTTATGAATCCTCTTTTAGGAGGCATTAATAAGATACCAGTTTCGCTCGATTAACCATATTATAAAATACCATTTGTTCGTAGTCAGCTGTAAAGTTTGACTGAAAACTTTCAGACATTATTCAAATCGAATTATGTTTTTCGCTCGGCTATAAAAACCGTATTTTAAGAACACTTACGTAATTTTGCTTGTAAACTGTGTCAAGTTTCGCTGGTCCAAAGTTTGCACGATAATTGCATCGAAATAGTGAACTGATCCATGAACTAGAAGTTCACCACAACGATTTCTCGATTCCCATTTGGCTTAAATGCCTTAGAAACGAACGTCTCCACTGCAGCGTACAAAAACTCAAAAACTTCAGTTTCCAGGAACAGGAAGCATAACATGAAAATATTAACCAGAAAATAATGTTCCCTAAAACAGATATTATTTATTTAATAAAAGATCACCTTCTATGCGAATCAAACATTTCCCTCGTCATTGATGTCAATTTAATATAAATAGTTTTTACCATTCAAAACCGATTCAATATTTGTTTAACTTTTAACATTAAAGTATTACTAAATGCAAATAATACAGAAAGAAAAAAAAAAAACGAAAATTACATGTCTTTCTCTCATATATGTTAGATATTTCAAATGCAAATGATATTCTAAATGTAAACACAAAGGATTCTCTACGTAACGATGTAGAACAGCGTTTTTGAACTTAAATATGGAATATATAAATGATTAAACTAACTTAACCATATTAATTGCAGAAGGCACTTTGTTTCAAACATACCATTTGTTGGTGATGTCAGAGGTATTGACCTAAAGGTTTTAATAACTCTTTGATCATTGTCTCTGAAATTAAACGTGTAATGATAACTCCATATTACGTTGCGATACTTATGGCACAACTATATACGTTATATAGGAAAATGTGAACAGGTCAGTGGAAACTCAGTACTCGAGAGACTGGTGGTAAAGGAGCATAACGACCGAGAAGATGAAATCCTCTTTGGCAAATGGAAGAGAATATGTAGTAAAATTGTATGTGTTTACTAAAACAACGAGATCCTACCGTCATAACGTGCCGAAGGCTATGAATCATTATATCTTCATTGCATTATATTCATATTAAATTGGAATACAGACTTTGGATTGTGATTATCAAATTGTTCCTGACGCGGGGCAATTTATCGCCTCTGAACAAAGAATAGACTGATTGAAAGAAGTTTGATTTTTTTGCTTTGAAATTTTTTCAGATTACAGAGAAAAATCGTCGAATGAGAAAAGTTATAATTAGATTTGTAAGTTACAGTGTTTCTTTTAATTGAAAAATTAATGGTGTTAATAACGTGATAATGTAAAATTCAAATTAGCATTTTCAATCATTTTTCGTAACGTAATTATACGAAAGCGTTTATTGGATATTAACTAGCCATTATTGTATTAATTGAATCGTCAATCGAGAGCTTTATCAGATACTCATCAAATCGAATAAGGTACGTTCGGCTCAATCCGAGATAAGTTTGTATAAATTCCCTTCGAGAAATTAATTAGTGGTCTTTTATCAGACAATATTTCTCACTGCGCCACGTCGAAAATACATAATTTTCTGTATGATAGTAACTGATGTCGGTTCCTTTTAAATTGAATGAAAAGTTTGCAAAAATAGTTTAAACTTTGTACATTTAACAAACTTTTTATCAAATTTTCGTAAACCCACTACTAAATTTGAACCAGTCGTAAGTCCGAACTCATTTACTAAACAATTTTAGGAAAAATTAGTATTGTGTGTCGGACTGTATAACTGCGTGCATATAAAAAGTTCTTGGAATGTGTTGTTATTTTCCAGCAGTGGAAAAAGGAAATGAAAAAACTTCACGTCGATATATTTAGTTTGTTCTTCGACACTTATGGCGTAAGTAGTAGATGGGTTTTAACTTGAACCAGAAAAATGGTACCCTACCTGGGATAACAACCAGACGAGGTGGAGTAGTTCAACACGAAATAGGAGCCATAACCATAACTGTAGAAACGTACATTGGCGTGGACTAAGAATTGAAGGGTTCCTCTCTTGCTCGTAGAATCAATTCCATCTGCAATAAAGACGTCCAAGCTCTCGATGTAAACGCGCCCTTGAAAATCGTTTCTTTTTGCAACTAGATTTAAAGGATCCTGTAATTTTAATCGCACTATTGTCTGCAGTTGACGGAAATGAAGCACACTACAAATAGAACAATAAGACCTTAGTTCGTAATGGTTAGCATAAAATAGTTCTGTTTGCACAAACAACACGTAACGCAAGTCCATATGTAAACGCGCATTTGTTGAGCATAATAGCAATCTAATTCACGGATGATATTATTCATGTAAATTAGACTAAGATTGATTTCAAATATTTCGAAGCGTACATTTACTATTTCGAGTACAATTCATTAAAGAAAGTACATAAACTTTTTTGGATATCAAAAAAGCGATGTTATATAATATGTACGTCATGCAAATTTTCGTATCCGTTTTTAATAGACTGGTCTTTTCCGATCTGTTTTTTGATAGTTATTAATATGTCTCAAAAATTATCGACATAATGTCAATACAATTTCACAGGTAGTCTCTTTGTATTTGACTATGTATTATATTCGCAAATTTCATATAACATTTTTGTTCACGGTATGATATCCCAGCTTTGACGTGATCCCAAATATTTTATAAAATTGCTTTCATGTTAACTGTAATTTCTGTCTTATTATTATAAATATTAGGACCTCATGGTACGTATTATAACATAATTCTTTAGCTCGTTCGAATGAGTACAATGCTCTTTAGGAACTCTGCTGGGTCATCCTATGCCTTGGAATACGTTCTTGGTATAACACAGAATTCCATTGCACAAAGTGTTTCATGTGATTCATTGTTGGTTTAAATCGACTAAGGAATTTCTTGAAGTTAGTACAAGACAAGATTTGCCACTGCTTTTTGCATTCGTGCTGTGGCATTTACTTTTGTCCATGTTTGAAACTTATTTATTTAATTACGTTTAATAAAAACAAAGTTATTTATCATTAACGTTTCTTCTTAAGGCTATATTTAACATTTAAAAGTTCTTTTGAAACTTCTTAAATGAATAAATGAAAAATATATTCTCATAGTGACTTAAAATATACAATGCTTTTAAACTGTAATTTACAAAATTATACCAATTCAGTTTTATAATAATTAGAATCGAGTAAAAAATGTGTAAGAAAATTTACTGCTTTCGAAGTAATGTATAGTGATTCAATTAATCTCTTTCGCATGTTTTATAGCATATAAATTTATTGAATACGACGATGACATCTATTCCTTTGACGATCTTTAATGATACTGCAGTTTGATAGTTCTGGCAGCACTTATAATTATAAGACAGATTGTACCGTTATAAAATCTCCAGTGAATTCGTTTTTGCAGTATCCTTTAATTAAAACTTTTGCTTCACTGCGTAACCTCTTCAACTTAATTTTCTAATCATTTTACCTCAGCAATTTCAAAACATTTAACAACTGTTATAATTTCTTTCCTTAATTTGTAAAATGTAAACATTTACAAGCATTAATTTATCAACTTATTAATTTATCGATTCTTGATATTGACAAAGTAAAGTTAGTCATCATAAAAATTGCGTTAACCATTTGTTTGCTTTATTTTTTATGTTGAATGTGGTAACATGGTTTTTCCATTTTCCAACATTTTTTGTAATGCTAACCTTTCTATCTATTTTTCAATCAAACAAATGCATTACCTTCAGAAATGTAAACTGTACGCTTGATTTTCATTTTGAAATATCTGCCAATTATTTTACTTGTGTCATTTGTAAAGTTACAAAAGGTTTTAAATTTATAGCACCCTCCGGGCGCGCTGCCTCTGTATCCTGTGATGTTTTATTATTTTATTTAAAATTTGACACATGTCATTTTATGTTAGCTAATTTTATACGTAAATAATGCGCGCGCATTTCTGATCAAAACTACTAACTTCACACTACGTTTAGTTTTTTAATAATTGATGATGATGATTGATTGAAATAATAAAAATCGTCATTTATCTTAATAGGGCCTCATTATTTTATTTCAAAAAGGGCGGAAATATCATGGTAAGGAATGAAAAATCTAATGTTCCGTATGCCAAATAGGATCTAAAGTATTCATATCCTCGTTTACGTTCGTTTAAAAAATGTACTTCATCTATTCTCTTAGGATGATATAAAAATGCGGTAATATTGCCGAAGGAAAACGTCACAAGTGTGCAATATTGTTCAAGGCACGCGGGGGATCGCGTGTTTTCATAGGTCGAACAAAGTGATGAAGCATTTGCGTTAACCCCATATTACAAACTTAAACATTAATCATTTACCTGAATAGAGAGTATATTCATATAAAACACCGGCAATATTTCTTATACGACAAACACGCTAGCGCGTTTGGTACTGAAAGTGTGGAGATATATGTACAATGCGGCATTTTATTATCAAATTCCTTTTATCTTTTCGGCTAAATCCCCCGGTTCATAGAAAACAATGAAATTCACAATGATGTCGATATTTATTTGAGAAAAAATATCGGTTTAAAAGAAATTCATTAAATCGAATACAAAAAGTTATGTACATTTCTTTTGCAGAGACAAACTTGATTTGCTGCGGTAACTAAAATAATATAGAAAAAAAAATCTATTCAATTAATTGATTTTTTTTCTATCCCATTGTAAATTGTTTTGTCATTTATTTCTGATTTATAAAGTCATGTATTTTTAAATAAAGTCCCAAAATTGACTCGTAACTTATATATTTTGTAAATTTGATGTTATTTAGATACTTGGCGAACAAATTTATTGCCGATAAAGTTTCTCAATTTATAGAAGGTTGACAATGATTTGACGCCATTTACGCATTTTAGGATATAACTTAAATATAAGATAAAATGTGCCAGTGACAAAAACCTTTTTACCCGTAATCCCGTGAGCTCTTGACGACTGTTTTTCATTTCAAATCTCTCGACAGATAAAATACGTATTTATAGCCGATATCGAAAGGTTGTTCTAGTCTATATTTATGGGACAAGCGCCATAACCTACTGTGTTTCTCAAAAATCGATAACGGATTCACTCGCATTACTCTTCAAATTCTTTTTTGAAATATTTATTCCCTCATAATGGCATTTCAAAATGTCATTGACGTCTGAATAAGATATTGATTCAGAATGTTCTTTTGTTTTTAATTAATTGGCATTGGTATTTGGCTTTTTCAAAATATCCATTTATATTTCCAGATTTTACTGCGCTATTATATAATTTATTACAAAATACAAGATACGATAAAATATGATACATTATTTTCAGATTTCAATTCGTATCTCTTTAACTTTCATTAAAATTCGTAACGAATTATAACAAAATTTCGAGCTGTTTTAACAAAATTCCACAAAGTTACGGAAAGTTTTAATTATGTTTTGAGAAATTGTGTGAATTCGGAGTTTGTAAATCCACAAAATATAATGTTTGCAAAATTTATTTAATGAATAATTTATTGCATTCATTGACCGCAAGCTTTAATTTCCGTGTTCCTCATACAGGAAAGTCAACTTAAAGCCGTAAATGATAAGTGGTACTATTTTGTAGAACGTTATAATTATCATCACAATATAAATTTAACACAACAAATTGAGTTCCGATTATACCATTGTACTTTATTTATTTTCCAGAAAAATCTCTTTCTGTTTGATTAAAATTTAAAGGAAGCAAATGATTTCGTATTTTTTTCCTGAGTGAATCTCCTGAAAAGTGCACACTTTGACTAATTGAGACATACTGTTTAGCTATTCGACTAGCAGTCAAATTATTTATCCGGTTAGATAAAATTCCGCTTGTAGCCAGTCAGATATATTTCCCAACATTTCCAGGTGAAAAATGAAAAACTGTCTAGTAACATCCAACCATCGCTTATCCGAAACACGAAAACAGTTGATCTGACAAATTTGTTTGCCAAACGAGTTTTGCTGACGTTACGAACGAGAGTCGCAAAAAGGAAACAATTTGCATATACTTTATCTAGTTCGAAAATAAATGCGGGCTTCTTTTTCTTCGGAAATACACGGACGGTCTCAATGGATGAGTCGTCTGGTGTACATGAAGTATATTACTCGGGGGAAATCTTACTACACATAAAGTACTAGTAGACTTGAAATTTCAAGTAGGTGTTATATTAGATATGTATCTTGATTATCTTTTGTCTGCTATATCTCACCTTTGCGCTGCTAATGACGTATTTTATAGCAGAACGAGAGAAGGATTCCTCCAAGGATTTCTAACACTAATTACATGCAATGATAAAAATGCCTCAGTTATAATGTCTGTCTTTGCATACAGAATAATTAGGAGAACGAACAAGAAAAATAATTATGATTTCGTTCACAAATTATTTACGTTTTGTTACTTTTATGTCATATTTTTTTAAATTGTTCCTCAGTCTCTCTGATAGATCGTTTATGTAAGGAAGGACAATATTGTCATTATCAGCCGTATCATATGATACGGTTATTGTCAAACTCTTCATTCTCATTCCTAACATTAATTTCAACATTTTTGTTTTTACTTCGCAAGATGTGTATTCGTTTATTAATGTGTTTTTTAATAAATTGTATAGGATAGTTGTTGTTTTGTATGAACTTGTTAACAAGTTCTAAATTTTCATTATGAAACCTTTGGTCAGACAGGACAACTGCTCTGTCCACTATTTACAACGCTGATTTTGTGTGTGATATGGTGTTCAGATAGATAATTCAGATATCTACCAGAATAAGTGTCTTTTCTATACCAGGTAGTAATTAGTGTATTGTTTTTAGTTCTGTGAACGCTGATGTCCAAAAAGTTTAACACTAGAACTACCGATCGATTTTTTGACAAAGACCTACGCTATGAGCATACAATTGAATAGAAAAAGAGGTCCGGGGACAAAATTGTCCCCTTGGTAGTTCTAGTGTTAAGCAGTTGTTATTTTCTGTTTCGTGTATAAATTGTAAATCCAAAATTACAATTGCATTGTAAAGGATTCGGTAAGATTTTTCGGTTTTCTGTTCTCCCTCTAACAAAAATTGTTG
>JABFQA010000253.1:0-23034 GCA_022817065.1 Probaryconus sp. ZL-2020
CTCATAATAATATCAATAATAATATAATATAATCATATAATAATATTAATAATAATAATAATAATAATAATAATAACTAAGCTGGTAGGTACATACAAAACAACACACAATAAAAACAATAACATAATATTAACGTGACGCTCACAATAATAATAATAATAATGATAATAATATAATAATAACCTTAATAATCATAATAAACATCTTCTTTCGACGTAATAATTATTACTAATTACAGATTCTTTTTCTCGCTAAAAAGCTTAGCTGACGCGATGACTGGGTCGCGGCCGGGATCGTTTACAGTTTCTTTATTATTATTATTATTTACTTCAATTTTGTTGTTTCTCTTACTCGTACAATATTATATTATTATCGTTATATAATAACTATTATAGTACTGTGGCAGAACTATACAGTTGTCCGGACCCAATTTTGCATGAGTCAATTGCCTAAGAGAATCCTAACATCTCGCTTAAAACACATTCTTACAACTTCGCCTCACAATATACACTCGTACAAATATTCTTTTAAAATTCGCCTCGGACGTACACGCAAATATATAGAAACGAACACACTAGTCAGTCTCGCTTTTTTTTCGTCTCATCATACTCGTGAGCGACACCTTTTCCTCATCGTGTTCTTTGAACCTACTTTTTTGTTTGTATTTTGTCGCTTTACGCTCGTACGAAACAATTGCACTCACATTCAGAAGATCATATAATGTACAACGTCGGTAGTACAGAACCACTTGTATAACTTTTATTTAGTATCCATTAAAGGGTTCCCCTCAGTTATGCATAGGACCATCCGGGACATTAATGATCCAGATTTTTTTTCCTTTTAAAAATATACTTATTCAACGATATCGATTTTTTTTTTCTTTTTTCAAAGTATCATTGAACAAATGTTTCCTAAAGAAGTTCTCTCTGATCTATCAAAAATGTCTCAAATGTTCAAAATCCTTGATGCAGGCAACCCCTTAAATTACCTACTCATTCACTAACCTTCGTTCAAGGGACCAACTAAGCTTAAGACTTCGCGCGTCGAGATCGTTTCCTCTGTCGTCCGGCAGTCCCTTCCCACATGCCAACATTTACCCCTTTGATGTATCATTTAAATTCGAATCAATGTTACCTAATCATGACCAAATTTTCAGCCTTCAATTTCTAAACTCGACTCTACGCGGCGGCACCTTAAGTCTGATTTCTCCTAATTAACACTTACGATATATAATATACATATGCGATATTCAATGTAATAATGGTTTTAAGACTACGTACTTAAGTACAGGAATTTCTTTTTATTTATTTTTTTTCTTTTTTTCGCCAAGACGCACCGGTCACAGAGGAATTTGTAATTAAGTCCCGCGGAACACCGGGATCGGGTTGAAGTGCTTAAGCTCAGCTCTTGGAAGGAGGTACGCGCGACTGTCCGCTAAATGATTGTAGGTACATTTAACCTATCTTTTTTTCTTTACATACAATTATAAGAATCATAGGTACTATAGTTGCGGTTCTTGGTAGGCAATGAGTACGATGTTTTGGAGACCCGAGGCCTCCTGTAATTTTATGCTTTATACTACAGGTAGTTAATTTATGTCTATGGGAGAAGACGTCCGCTGTCATAAGATGCTGTGGCTGGTTAAAGAAGTATCGCATATTCTTTGAAATTTTACTCGGTGTCGAAGGCTGGGTGATACAATTACTATCGACTTACTGAAAATTCAGTGGTTCAGATGTTTTTTCCTTCCATTATTTTAAAAACAAAGTGTTGAATGGTTCTTGAAAATGCAGGTCTAATCCAATATCTGCTTATAAATTTTACTAAGTAAAATTTCGTAATTATTAAAAGTTTATCATTATTCTCGTTTTGGTGACAACCGAGCTCATTCTAAAGAACAGCCTTACCTCGCATCACCTAGCCTCGACGATATAGGTTCCACAATTGTTGCGGGCTGAAAACGAGATTTCCATCCCGGGCTCTGCGACGCACAGAATCAACGCGCAAGACAAAGTAATACACGAGGGTTAGGAAACACTAAGTGACACTAAATATGCTTTCTTTCATCTTTAAATTTGAATATGTATAACTGCAGGAATACTATCGATTTACGGGATGGACAGATTATTTGAGAAGGATTCGCGACAATTGCACTGCTAAAACCACCCCGACACTAAAGTCTCGCCCTGCAACCGGGCGACGACAATACGCGCACTTGTCTGTACAACGCATTGGGAAATTATTATTATTATATTTTTTTTTTTTTTTTTGAAATTCACAATGGGGAATTCTTGTCAAATTGTTTAGGTGAGAGACATTGATTTTTGTTTGTTTGTATTAATACTGGTATCAAAAGTAAATTAATGGTCTACATGTACTATCTAGAGGAATTTTTAAATTTAAACGTTGAAATCATTGAAAATATTATTTCACATTTAACCGTATTATGTATTATTAAAAAAAAAAGTAATCTAATAAAGATTACTTCCAAGTGGAATGACTTGACATAGAATTCTCCAGTATATTCGATTTCGAAGGGGTAAAGTTGATAGATTTTCGATTAGGATCCATATGTAATCAACCACCATCAATAATCGATCCAAATTATACCCTGTATTCAATAGGACTTAGATAAAGGATATAAAGTAGATTCGATAGTAGTCAGACCATATTTATATGATACTCCCTTGAAATTGTATCAACTATTTAAAATGTTTCGCGAGGATTTAACCCGGAGTCCAAGGGGTTACAATGTCTCTGGGGTTATCCTGGTTCGTGTATCGCGATGGATAATCTTAAGCTGCTAGACCATGCGGGCTGTTGTGCAGAAGCACGGGATGTTGGTGAGCCACGTGAGCCAACTGATGCGAGGTATGGTTGTGAGTGTGGATCGGTGTTGCACTGGTATGCGACAGAGGCGTCAGCTGTGTTTGGGATGCGTGTAGGCTATGGTTGTGACCCGCGACCAGGTTGTGACTGGTCCCGTGTATGGCCGAGGAGCTGTGACTATGGGGACTGTGACCAAAGACAACCCCAGAGAAGGGTACGGGTCACTGATGGTGCTTGGCAGAGCCATTTGCGTGGTGCGTCTGAACCACGTGATGACTGGAAGGCCCGTGAGCCCCACCTGGGTGGTGGTGGCTTCCGGTTGCCCCATGGTGATTTGCGTTGTTGGCATTACTATTGTTATTATTATTTTGCTGCGATTGTCTCTGGCTGTTCTTCTTGTTTTTCATCCGACGATTTTGGAACCAGATCTTCACCTGTCGCTCCGTTAGGTTCAGATTGCGTGCCAACTCCCATCGCTTTTGCTTCGACACATAAGCATTGTACAGGAACTCCTTCTCCAGTTCCAAGGTCTGAAATTTCGAGTAGGGTTTGCGTTTTTTGCGCACCGTCACCTGGCCCGTCCACTCCAACGAATTCGAAGGCCCGCATCCGACAGCCATTCCCGGTGTACATACTCCCACGCCCACTCCTGCCAGTGGTCCTGCAGAAAATAAGGAAGATGGGGAGGAACCCCACATCACTTAACACAATTAGTTTGCCTGAAATATCCAGCCCTAGTGAAATGTGTTTTGTGTATTTTGGACCAATGCTTTAGATAATGTTTTTTTATTAAATTAATAGGGATGCTCAAAGTTGATATTAAAATATAAATTATTTATATGTAATTGTGATTATCAAATTAACCATATATATTATATTGCTGGAACATCATGCCGATCATCCCTTATGTAAATTTGAAAGCATTGCACCAGTGTAATTAATACTGGAATTATCATTTTTCAGGGTGAACAATTTCTGTAAATTTGTTTTTTTTACTGAAATTGGTATAATAAAAGTTATATCCAACATCGATATAGAATGCGACATTAAAATGAAAAGAATACTTAAAATATATTTAGATGACGCTAATACTAAATGCAACTATTTATTATATAAGACTGTGAATTTCACATCACTCATAAATTTATGTAATACGTTGCAATTATTATCTTTGAACTTGAGTAGAACATTAAAATAGCATTCATGGGAAGGAAGATTGTGCCAGTTGTATAAGCCAATACTATTCTAAAATATTAAGTATGGGATAATTTTCTTCTGTGACGACCACAGTAAAGCTCTTATTTACTGTATTTAAAAAATGAATATACATAAGAAATAATGCTTTTTTATATGTGTTGCTGAATTTCATGCACATATCTACATTCTCTTCCACCCCATAAATTATAAAGAGAAATTCTTCTATTAAAATCTTAATTATCGATTCATCGTATTATTGCTAATATAGGCTTGTAAGACAAATAAATTTAACAGAAGAAATAATGTAATTATGATAGAGACTATCGACATTCCCAGAATGCTTAAAAGTAATCTAAAACGACTTCGTTCAGTAACGATAAATTACTCAGTTCACTGAAAATGTCATGTTGGAGAGTTGTTCTTGTAATTTTAATGTTCCGTGAAACGAAGATCATACTTGGGTCATGTTTAGTCTGTAAAATGACTTACCGTTTAAATATTTTAAACGCGGGTCGTTTATTATAATTAGCTTGATCTTTCAAACGTTATCTTACGAAATTTATTATTTGCACTAATCGCAAATGCACGCCACAAGGTACACGTTTCTAATCGAAATTATTTGCGATAAGTATTTTCTACTTGTAATCAGTATCGAGAAGATACTGCCATGCAATTAGGTATAATTATTCAATGGAATAACTTCAAAAATTTTCTTATTACCTCGGATTAAAATGAATATTCAACGATGTATAACTTTCGATGTTACAAGGTGAACTCACGAGAGTCACAGAATTGTACTTTCTAAATATGCCAGCAGACTAATTAATATTTGCACGCGGTCTGGTGACGTCACACATTGACAATTCCGAGCAGCTTTTTCACATCTGCTCACAAATTGCATAAAATATGTCGTCTTCATTAAGAAAAGGACGAATGGAAAATCGTTGTATCCCTTGGTGAAAGACGAAACGAGAAAGTTTATGGAAATTAGTAGAGCATATTAAACAAGTACACCAGTTTAGCTAAATTATATATTTAGATGAATTTCATCGCAATATCAATCAAGACTACTGCCTTCGTCATCGTGTCAAATGTCAAACAAATAGTTTGAATAATAAAAAGCAAAAATTCTGATAGATGAAATTTATAAAAAAGATTGGAACTCTAAAAAATTCCGAACTTTTTGTTACAAAAAAGTTATTCTACATTTTTGTTATCATCCGTGTCAAAACTCCTTGATTTGAATTTATGATTATTTGAACCTGTTGTGCAAGTTACAAAAACTGGAAAAAGTAGGATTTATGTAATACTACATATTCTTCTGTAAATGTTGCATACAATTTTAGATTGAGAATTTGAATGATCAAAAAAACAGAGTTCGTGTACGTCAATAGTATTATTCAACAAAACTACTGGACATTATTGAAAATCCCTAATTTAGCGATAGACTTTAGCAATATTTTATGATAAGTAGTCATTTTCTAACGATATTAATAATTCAAAGGAGAGTTTTTTGAACGATCCACCAAGCACACACACAATGTAATAATTAACCATTGCTACCATACTGATGGCACATACGCAGCAGCTAATTGTCGGACGATGCGTGTACAAACGAGATTTTAATTCATGTCTACAGGATTTAATCACCTTTCACGATATTATCTACAACCACCAGACGCATAAACCGTTCTGTTTTACTATTCCAGTACTCCCTCTCTCACATTCACGCTGTACCTACGTTCATTTCCCTTCATGTCCTTTGTTTCTCTCTTTGCCCTCTTACTCTGACGGTCTCTTTACCTTGTTGCGATTGCCTAAGCGACAGGAATTTATTGCCCACTAAAACGTGGAAATATGCAAATCACTTAACAAAGGTCAGGATCCTCGTGGATGTCTCCACGTGTTGGAAAGTTTATGTTTGTTAGCATCACACGTCGTAATGATTGTATTAACTGTCAATTTCCAAATTTTTACTGCATGTATGCTCGTCTTCTTTATCTTTCGTGTCATTTCATCAGCGACGTTAATCCGTTTAATTATCTCTTACTAGGAATTTGATATGCGCTACATTGTAACGTGCGAAATGAGAAAACATTATTCAGGGAAAAATATCATTAATCGAATCATTGGATTTCGTAAATTCTTCAGCTACAAATTTGTTGGCAGTTTTCGTATTCGATGATTACCGTAGCAGGTATGAATTGAAAATATATTTTCAACGTATTTAAAAATTTAAATGAATTGAAAATGTTTTATCTTAAAGTAACTATAAATATTAACAGATGTATTATCTTTTTAATGCATTCTACATAACGGTTATAACGAACACCTTAGTCTATTTATCATATTTACGTTTACAATGCAAAATACTTTGTTATACAATATTTATTAATGTATGGCAATATTTTACAATATTTTCTTTTAAAAAATGATTCAACAACATACATTTATTTTTTATATTATATTTGAGGATAAAAATAATGTCATTAATCAAACAAATCGTTAAATAAATTTTAAACAACTCATATGAAAGAGAGATTTTACTGTAACACACTTTTCTGTATGTATAAAAAGAAAAATTTTGACGAGGACACTTATATAATAAAAATTTCGTGGGTAATACTGCCGAGAGAGAACTGCCATCGAAATTCTAAGGACGCCCTAGTAAGGAATGCTCGATGGCGAAGGGTAAAGTAAGACAGAGTCGAGGGGAACTCACTGTAGCTAATATTGTGTGGACTGATTTATACGAATATTCCTGGAAGTTTTGATACAGTGGGTTTCAGTTTCACGATTAAAAGCATGGAATTTACCATTGGTAATTGCTATGGAAAAGATTATTATACTATTTTTTTTTTTTCATTTTTTGCTTGTTATAATTCATACTATCGTAAATTATCGTGAAAAATGTTGCAACATAGGTCAATGAATTTTTCAAGTTTCAACCCTCTTTTTTCCATTGACTTAGATCACTAGCTTCGTTGCTAAGTTACATTTACTTTCTGGGTAACAATCGCATATAGTACACATGCAAGCTAATTATTTCTTATCGTTACGTGTACGATCAACTACTTTTTATTTTGTAGACGAGATATAGATACGACCAACCTTACGTGTGGTAGTGAATACATGCATTCAAACTAATGCACATTGTTGAAATTAAAGTCAACATAACTTGCACAATTATCTAAGCGGATTTCCGAAACCATTAAAATATATCATACGAATTCTTCGTTGAATGAAAACGAACTCCATTTTTGTTATTAATTCATTGCTTTTAAACTAAAAAAAAAAAAAAAAAAATTCTAAAGTTTTATCTCAATTATGAGAGATGCGGTGGAAACAGATCTATGAATTAAAAAGTGTGTCATTTATTAGACAGTGAAACAGCCTCCGTAACGAACGAAGGCATTCGAGGCCAGGCAGACCTTCCTAGTATTTACACGTTGAACGAACTCGTAAAGATAATGGGGCTGCCATCTATTGGGAAACGAAAAAAACTTGCGAACTTGTTTTCGTGCGTTAGTCTGGCGCCTCGAAATGTCGCGACCTTCATCTTCGGATCAGCAAACAACAAATTCATTAATACATGTACAAGGAATTTTATAACTTTGTTATATCTCGACTTATACATTTACTTATACGGTATAAAAAGCATCAAACTTCGTTTGGATGTTAAATAACTGTATTCTATGTTCATCAATATGTTAATTTATTATTCAATCGGTTTCTGTTTCATAAACTATTATAAGGCCATAAAAAAGGAGGAGAAAATTAAGCCTTTTTCGATCACAAAAAGTTATGTTAATTTTAATTTTCACTATAACGATGGATGCAAAAAATTAATGAACTTTTCAGAATGTATTCATTTATAAATTTGAACCAATTGACCTCTCCCTCGTTCAATAAGGGCATGACCTTACCGTGTATTTAGCCCTAGAACGATAAGCTATTTTTTAATATCTTTGTCTTACATAAACAAAAGTCATTTTAGCTTCCTTGTTGTAATGGGTCTGACAGACCCAGCTTAGTGTATTAGGGTTAAAATGGTGAAAGTTGCGCGCAAATGCCCTTACCGAATGCAGGGGCTCAATTTCTTCAAGTTTAAACGAGAAGAAAGATCTGTGTCACTCTTATGAGAACGGTGATAAATGTATCAAGTTTAGAATGGAACATGATTTATTGACTTTAGATCTAACGTTAGATACAATTAATTGAAAAGATGAAACACATTTAATTTGCAACTTTGTAGCATATCAAAATGTAACTACATCGCGAATTTGCATCGATATCGGAAGCAAAACTCGTTCATTAAAATTAATTATTTTCTAACAAGTTTGAAAATGAATCTACATTCAACAAGGAAATTTACACGTGACCTTGCAAAGTATTTCAAGTGGTGAAAGTTGCGCGAAATCAATACAACACAAGAATTTGTACATAATTTATTTAGTACAGCATCCAGAATAATTCTTTCAATTAGAGTATAAATGATTGATTGAGAACAATCGAAAATGATAGGGTAGGATTAAACGAACGTATTAACAGTTCTAAAAAGTGAAGGGTGCGAATGGCCATTAGCAGAAAAAGCAGAAAGCCACACGGGTCATGGAACGGATCAGCTGATCGGAGGTGCGCGCTAGAGTTTACGAGTTACGGCCGCCAATAAACTCGCCGCCGTTCTCTCGTAGGGTTCTTCCGATAAGAGGAAGTGAGAGAGAAAGATGAGGAGCGGTGAGAGGTGTTGTGGTCCAAGCAGACCGTGAATGAACGATGACTTCATTTTTAACAAGACACCCTGACAATAAAAAAAAAAAAAAAAAAACCTTACTCTACGCGCGAAAAACTTTTTCTATTTATAAACATCAAATGATCTCATTTTATATGAAATGGCTGTACACTATTTTGACAAACGCTGCGTTCTACATTGTGTACGTACTAGGCATAAACGTTAGGCATAATTTATTGATAATTTCATTATAAATAAGAAGAGACTCACATCGCTGTATCGCTCGAGAACTATTAATTCACAAGTAGCGTAAAACTTCAGTATTAATTTATGACGCGAGAAACTATCTACTTTACGACTTTTGGTGCCACGCGAATCTGCGAGGAGTCACGTGCAAGCAAACGGCACCATCATCACGACCCTGACCCAAGTAAGATGATCTCTTTTTATTTGCAACGGACGATCGTTCACCCTGAATAGGCTGTACCGTGAACTTTGATAAGTGACTAACAATTAAACGAACCAAGCAGTCTTAGATTTCTAACTTGCAATGATTCCTACAATTGCAGCCACATCTTGAAAATCCGTCAAACATTTTTAATTCATAAGAAACTTATGTCATTTAGACAAAATAATGGGATCATTAGTCAAGAATCATTGCTAATTAATTAAACTGAAATGACAATATGTTCGTAAACCGTTACACTTGAAAATATACCATAGGCCTCTTCAACACAGGTATTCCAAAGATCGTGCTTTGATTAACATATAAACGTATTTGGATGAGTCAATTTAAGGTGACGTAACGAAACGAGCGGCAGAGCCTATGGTATAAACATCAAGCGGAAACATCTGTAGGAGTGCATATGTGAGCGCGTGTGTTAATGTCTGCATGGATGAGAAGCATGGCTCTCGCTTCCCAGATTGAGGATCGCCGACCGTCGAAATTATCACTCCCGCCCATTTACCCTTTTGCAAATTTCATACAAAGTACTGCACATAGTTGGCTACTATAAAAGTAATCTTGAAGCATTGTACTTTATTAATTCCAACAGATCCTCAACTTGGGAATCCTGATTGGCATTCTGGATACAGACACGCACACATACACCCACTTGACTATATATTGATTTCTCTCGCTCTTACGTATACAAGAGTGGTATAACATTATCGTTCTCTTTTTTTGGGGTTGTGTGAGTTGTAAAAGTGTAGAGTTTGGGTTAAGAAGAATATAACGTAAACAGAGAGTTGATGCTTACCTGGAGGGGGGTAGGGACTGGAGGTAACAGGCTCGGGTGCGTAATTCCTGAGACCGCTGTAGCTGTCGTGGGGAAATGCTTCCGCGACCATAGCAGCCGTCACCCTCCCCCTGTCGTCTGCAACCGAGGATGTAAGGTATGCCTGTGAATGCGCATGGTGATGGGATGCCGCATCCACCGGGTGATGGTGCCTCGGGGTGGTGTAGGGCGAATAATTGCACCAGGTTTGCGAGAAACTCTGGTGGCAGGAAACCGCGGGGTCCGCGGCGCCACTGGCCGCGGCCCCGGAAGAACCGGTCGAGGACGTGGTGGTAACGGCGCCACCAGTCGAATTATAGGACTTGTAATCCGAAGTGGAACCCGGTGTCCCGGAAGTAGCGACCGCAGGGGACCAAAAGCTCGAAGCCTTCCGGCTGTCCCGGGACGAACCGGAAGTGGAAGTAGGGTCAGCCGCCAGATTGTAGTAGGTCGGAGGATTAGCACCCCCGTAGGCCTGGTGGTGATTGAGCGTGTCCCCAGGCGTCGTGGAGTAATGGCCCTCTTGAGGATGATGGGGACTGTAGCTCCAGCCGCCTTGGGAGCCGGCCGAGGATGAGTGCGAGTGGCGGATGACGCCCGCGGAACCCGGGGTCCCGGTAGGTTCGACGCAGCCGACGTCCCCGTAGCTGGAACCCGGGGTGGCCGTTAGCCTCTTGGCAGGTATGTGAAGAGGTCCGGTCGCGCTGTTCGAAGCGACCGAGGAGGCACTCGGCGAAGTCGAGCTGGCGCTTGCCGTTTGGGCCGGCTGTGCCGTGGCTGCCGCGGATGCCGATGCTCCAGGAGAGGTTGGCGTAGCGGCCTGCTGGTGAGAGCCGGTGGTCGAGGACTGTTGTTGAATGGAGACGAGGGACGAGGTCGGGGCTACAGGTGGCGGACTGTCCTCGTATAAGGTACCGTTCATCATGGCCCACCAGGTCACCCCGGAGGAATTCCCCGCTCCGGTGGCTGTCCCCATCGGCGTGACGGAGGCAGGGTGGCCCATGCCAGTGCCGCATAGCGGCGCGGCGGGCACATTGTCGTACAGCGTCGCCGTCGAGCAAGCCACGTGATCGGCGATGGTGCAAATAGCGATAATGGATTTGCGGTTTTACAAGGCCGATGTCGACGGCGTCAAGGTTACGGTAAGAGACGGGGTCGCACGTTTCCGTGGCGCACCGGTACAGCGAGTTCCCACGTTTTTTCAGCAGCAAAGATGTTGGTGACGCGATCGCGGTCGGCAGCAGGTAGCGATCGGTGTTTCGGCCGTCATCGTCGCGATCGTGGTATCAGTTCGCAGGGTCGCGAAGTAAATAAAGAAAGCGCGTGTAATTCGCGGAAGTGGGGGTACCAAACGAGCAGCCGACAGTGAGGGGGAACGAGACGCAGGGAGGGGGGATATGCCAGCGGACCAGACGGGTTGAGTTGGAGGGGTGGAAATCACCGGACGGAAAATGCGGTTCGGTGGAAATGCAAAAACGACGTTGCCGAGAAACGGTTGATGATGATAATACCGGTTTTTCGGTTGGTTATCAAATTTTCAGTTTTTAACGAACCCACAAACGATTAAGTTTAGTTAAGTCCACACCGACAATCAGTTTCCAAAAGGTTCCCAATGGAGATGGATATGGGATGGATGGAACCGGTGTTGTGTCACGTGCGCACAATCGATAGATTCGTCGTTGATAGGTCCAGAATTTGGTGATCCAACAGCAGGAGCAATTGAAACAAGAAACAAAGTAGACGAAACACTTTAGTATGGGCAACAAACAGAGTCGATATAAAACAATCAGTCAGCTGCTACTGTTAACAACGACTGTTTCTTCACGCGCTTCGCAGTATATCCTCTATATTGCACATTTAAACAGTAAAGATACGGACACTTGGCAATCGTACATTATTTCGTGCTCCGTAAATATCTATTTCACTCAACTATTGCACCCCGCAAAACTTTATCAAACTACATTATTTCTCCTTTCGTTTTTGACATCTGTCACTGTCGTAGCAATAATTTTTTTTTTTCCTTTTTTTCGATCTAATCACACTTAATTGCCGGTCGTACTAGTTTCACAGTCGTCTGATTTAGGTGTTTCGAAAGTATTGTAAAAAGTAATTCAGCCCCCTTTTTTTTTTACTATTTTTAGGGCATCCGCACTTTGTGAGCAGGTAGACGCGGCGGTCCTTGCAAGATCGTTAAATTGCAAACAGGGGTCAGGTAGGTGCTATTGGGACAATGCCGCGCACACATACGTATTGACACACACACATGAAAAGAATCCCCTTTCTTCTCGTTGGCCTCGCTGAGCCAAACTGAGCGTCAACTGAGCTCTGCCGAGTGCTCGAAGCCGAAGAGTCGAGAACGACGGGTGCGCGATCTTTCGACTCTTTCGTTAACCAAACTTAGAAGCCATCCCCCCACGATCCCTCCACGAGTCATGATAATCCCCTCCCGCACCCTCACCTCTTTCACCCTCCCACTACTTCGCAAACCATACGGACACAGACAGACCAACACAACCATCCCTTGTCCCGTAATACCCGAGCGCGCCGTTGATCTATCTCTTTTTCTTTCGAGACTCAAACGGCTGTTTCGTGACGAAAAGTCCGAAGGCTATCGAGCATCTGTCTTACCCACAAAATATACATGACAATTTCTTACGAAATTTTCATCTCAATTCCTTCTCTTTGATCTCGATTATTCGTCGACGTGAAAATCGTACAATGACGCAACTGCTTTGAAACTCCAGTGCTTTTCTCTACTACTTCTAATCTTTTCCTCTTTTATATTTAATGGGGGTGTTGAGCAATTGATCGATGATTGTCAAATTTTATTTTAGACCAATTGTTTAAGGAAGATGATGATAAAATTGTTTTCCAATTGTAGGAATAAGGTTGCTTAGGAACCTTTAAATTATTGTTCGATATGAAAGATATTCAATTATTTTGAGATATAAAAAGGATGGTTAAGGAAAAAGACAGACAGACTTGATAAAAGATTGTAATTGAAACATTGTAATTGGAATATATAATTATTAAAATATTAAATATATTGATTGCCTTTCTTTGACTAAAAGTATTAAACAATACTGAAAAAGAACTCGTAATCTAATAACATGGCGTATTTCACGGTCTGTTTTCACGGTTTTTCTGTAATATTATACCATGAATGCACCCCATAGTGGTGCAAAAATATGGTGTTAACACTCTTACAGATTTTCCGATTGATCCCAGTGGAAATGCAAGATTCGCGAATAAAGGTTATCACATTGCTTTTTTATCATTGCCTGTTTTAAGTGTTTACATACAAATGTCCTTTTATTCTTGTGTCAATTGGAAAATTTCTAAGAGAGAAAAACAACATTTTTCTAGAATACAAATATGACAACACCGAAAAAGTGTTAACATCGAAGTTAGCGTAAAGCATAAAAGTACCCGTTTAACCGATTATCTGTACGACGCCTCGAATCGCCTGTAGGTGAATTTTCTTTCAATGTATTGTTTATGATTTGTTCCTTTTCTATACATGACCGTCAACGATTACTGTCACTTTTAATCAAATTTGGTTATGTGTTCATGTTAATGTGTACAGATAAACGGTTAAGAGCAGTACATACGCGCTAAGAAAAGTTTAATGTGGATGTCAAATTTTACACCAAAATTTTTAACAACATTTTAAGAAATAATTTTCAGTTTTAACTCCTTTATAATAACTATAAATTCCAGTTTCATTTTTTTGAATGAGAGAAATACCATATGAAAATCCTCGCTTTTTGTGTAAAGTCTTTAACTCTCTAACTGCCTTTGTCCGTTGCAGTGGACAATTTACTCTGTTAAACTGTACAAAATGAAAGCGAAGAGTTGAATGTAAGAATACCTTCGAAAATATGGGAAATTTTCTCTTAACCCTTTTTCCTTTGGTATGTTTGTACAATATAGTTATATATTATAATATTTTAAGAAACAACGATTTCAACAATTCTACTATAAATTGGAATGTTATTTTTTACATCAGACCGAAACATTGTTATAAATGACAATATGAAGAAGATTATAAAAACATTTTTTAATTAATTTTCTACTTGCATATTTATTCTGTGTTGTATAAAGAAACTATCTAACAATAACAACATTGTAAACATATCGTGTTGTAAAATGAATACTATGAAATCAGGAGAATAAATTTGTCATGATTATTGATTTATATTTCACGTCTAATTAGCTTCATGTTATATTCATATAGGTTTTGCAAACAATTGAGATTGGAAATCAGTGCTCATTCATTATTAAGTATCTATACGTGCTGAAGATCCTAAGCAATAATTATATCTGTGATATCATAGCTCATTGAATGGCGGATAGGTTCGGTTTAACACTGTTTATATATATGTTCTACGTCTGATACATTGTAAGCAGTTATAACGTATTCACAACAATTAATCAGGAAAAAATGATTATCTAATATTTAAAAGTTAATAAAATATTATTGCAGTAAAAAATACTATTCTTACAAAACTGTTTGTCGGAAGAAAAAATTTTGAAAGTTTAGGTAAACGTGTTGAATTTGAAGGACGGGTAATAATAGTTTCGGTTTATGACAAGACGTTTGACTGGCTTAAAAATCGGCCTTTTCACAGGGAAAAAAAGTATAGATATTTGTTGCTTGAGAAAAACAAGAGATATGACTTTAATTAAGTATTAATTTATATTCCTATTGGTTCAATGATATACATTTCAAAATTTTCTAATGAGTAGAATCTGGATGATGTTAATTTATTCAAAACGGTTTGGTATTTATCGTAATAAATTATAGCTTTTTATTGAGCGCATTTGTAGATATTACAAATAAAATATATTCAGGATTTATAATCGTCGTACTTTAGTTGTAAATTTGGTGATACTTTATAAAATCTTTCTCCCGTTTCTTTCTTTAAGTAATAAGTATTAAATGTGAATATGTATAAAAAGTTGATCGAGATACATATAAAAGGAAATTTCCAATGTTATTATATGAACGAATGTTTAAATTTTTGCATTTTATTTATAGTAAATAAAACGATAAAATTTCACGAATAAAAGTAACTGATATGTAATTTATGAATATTTGTGAGCGTCTGAAATTATTTGTCTATATGGACAATAATATAAAATTCATAAACTGCTTCTTTCGAGTTGTTAAAATCGCTTTCTGCGCATCTTCATGTCTCCACTTAAAATTTATAATGTCATTAGAATTAAAACAAATAAAGATATATCACGATATCGATATTCTAAATATTTCCTTGTTAATAGGTTAACGTTTAATGAATTAAGTTTATTAAATTTCACAATTTAACAACTGCTGTTAAGATTGATTATCTTGATAAGAGTTCTTCTTTAACATTTCGAATCGATTACAAAAATCTTATGAAAGTTTGATGCAATAAAATCGATCTTTGATAAACAATGCAAAACTAAGTTTATAATTTATATAAAAATTTAACGTCTCTCGATTTTACACAGTTTGTCAAAACTTCTGAGACCATGTTATTTTGTTTAAAGTAACAAAAAATCAATGACACATAACATTATGTGATAACTGAAATAACGTCGATAAATATGTAATTGAAATTTTTGCTTTGGGATTCGTTTATGAAAGAAAATTGATGTGCCCAGTTTAATAAAGATTACCTGCGGAGAATAATGAATTTAATACATTGCAAAAAGTTTGGGGGCTAGATAAACGAAAAGTTTCTAAGTACCTTGGCGTCAACGAAAGCTTTTCTCTCGAGACAGTTTCGAAGTCGAAAAGTGATTGCGCGAACATTTCCGCGGCTAAAAAGCGCCGGGAACTAAAATAATCTTGAATGCACCCGAACGAGGAAACAACTGAAATAACTAAATCACCGGAAATAACTAAAATGGAATAGGCTGCGGTTTCATGATCAGAATATCTACTCTCGACGTGCTGAAATTGGATTGTCTATTCGTGCGTCTATGTATATCGGGATTCTCGCTTCAACCATTTTACTATCTGAATGCATCGGTGCTTGATTCACAAACCTATAATATTATAAGCTCTGAAGTTGACTGTTATACTTATCAAGACATTAATTATAAAGCGATAATCGACGGTACTAAATCTTTACAAGAATTTCGCCTGTTGCAAAACTGCGAGCTTTGTTGCCGAGAAAAAGGACAGAAGTATTGCGAAACGAATATGGAACTATTAATGAACTTGAATGTATACATTACTTTTTCCATGCATATTTAACCAAACTTTTTTACTTCTTTTTCTTCTATTCTTAAAATAACAAAATAATTTATGGAAAATAAGATTGTAAAGTATATTATGTAAATTTGCATAATATGTAATACGCTTTGCATAGGAAATATAAAATTACTCCGCTAAACCAAAATTTACTAACTAAAACATAGATAGAATTTAAAACTGAGCTTTGTAATATTACTAACGTGTTTTATGTTTTTATCAGATTCTGAAAAAATTATACGTAAACGTGTTTATTACACCTAGATTTACATTTATGCAATATAATTTATATGAACAAAGTTTAATCAATTTTTTTTTTTAAATCATATAATATAATCACTAGAAATAGTAGATACTTCTCTGAAATAAAAATTATCAAGCTCACCGAAATAAAAAAGAGGCACAATTAATTTGAAAGTGCATCATGTTGTTAGACAATATATAACCACGTTAAATTTGCAGATATATCCATTTGTAGTTACTACAAACAAATTTATAGTTGTCATAACAATAAAAATGCAGAAGTAAATTACATTTTTATAGTTTTCATTGATGCATCAATTTCTCAATTCGCTGTTATTTTGGTTACATTTTTATTATTCTTCAGAAGTAGACAAAATATTACAATATAAACTTCGAGTACAGACGCACAGGACGAGATTTAATAAAACTTTAATTATAAGTTTTTTAATATATTTATCAAGTAAAATGTCTTAATTACAAAATCAACTATCAAATTATTTCACAATGTAAAAAAAAAAAAAAAAAAAAAAAAAAAAACAGGAATTGATAGTACTGTTATTGCAACAACAAAGTATGTTTTATCGGATAAAATAGAAGCAGAATCAATAAACAACAACTCTGCAAGAGAAAATTCTTTTATGCTTAAAAAGTCAAAGCAAAAATCTGCAAGGAGAATACAATAAATCTTTGATACAAATGTTGGCTTTGTGATGAATTTTATATATCTAACTAAAGTATATCAGTTAAAAAAAAACTTTAAAATAAAACATACTAATGTATAACAACGAATAAATAAAAATCCGACGAGCCATTTCCGTTTCACTTAAATAATTAAAGCTACAATAATGTATTTACAGCATAATTTATGTCGAGGAAATGTGTATCAAAAGATTATCATTCAGTTACATTATCATTGTCTCGTAGAGAATAATTTCCGAAGGATAAAACGAAAATCTATTATTAGAAAATCTGATATTGTGTTCTTGCCTTCTCGGTATAGGAGGAAGAAATTTATTTATTTTTCATTGTGGAACTATCAAGTAACACTTTAAGAAAATGAAAAATCTGATATTGAATTTAATCACAACTAAATCTACAATAAAATTTCTGAATGAAAATGATCTTTCGCGCACCATGAATCATCCGGACTTGTAAGATTCAATAAGATTCCGTCTGATTGAATTAAGGCAGAACAACCGTAATTTCGTTGTAATCTGATTTTCGCGTGAATGGAAAAAGCCTATTTCACAATAAGGGCCTCGCAAAAGACTGGCGATTGACCTTTGTAAAAATGTAACCTCGCTCAAAAGTATCATGCAACGGCCATATTACACATTAAATGAAAAGGCGAAAAAGTGGACCGGACACCTCTCCTACAGTTCGTGTGCGACCATGACCGAAATTTCGGCTCCCCTTGTAACTCGAAAAGTCGTCGGCGAACTTCGACCAAGGGATTAATATTCTTCGTTGAACCGAACTAATTGATTTCGTGGGAATACAGTTGGCAAACTAATTTACGTGTAACCATCAGCGACACACTGACTACGAGTAACGTCCTCGAAAGTACTCGACTTTTCAGATATATAAAACATTAATCAACTTCCCATGAAGAAAAGAAGCTGTTTATTTGCCTAAGTCAGAAACAAAATTCATTTTTAAGCAGCCTTTAAAATGCATAACTCGGTTCAGGGTTATTTCAATAGCGCCAATGAAAGGACCAATAACATCATTGATTTTCTTCATTCTGTATCGATGCCCCAAACTCGGTACACTATTTTCCAACTTGGCTTTCATGCTGAATGAAATCCAGGCTGTTTGTTTTGAATTGGAGCTTGCCTAATCAGATACAAATAAATCTGATTAAATCTCCTTTTACCTAAATCAAGTCGTGATTACACTGTGGCAAGGATATTGTGCGATATAAATCGTAAACATTTTAACACGATGATTGCAAGGGATTTTACGATATAATAACACCGTACATTTTTCTTCCGACAGTACTATTTTTATCTGACTTTTTTCCACTACAAATGCCAAAATTTTTTAACAGTTGAAAGTAAAAAAGCTTAACAACTTTTCAGCAAAAAGCTCTCCTCGAAGAAACTTTTCACTTATGACGAGTAATAACTGTAGAACATTTAAAATTCTAAAATTTACACGACAAAAAATATAGCTGATATCTGGATAATAAAAAATAGAAATTCTGACTTGAAGTATGAAACGAAGGAAAGCGTTGGAACAAGTCGTTGGTGGAATTTTTAACGTTCTAATTAGAGCGTTAATTGAACGCTTATTTTATAATTAAATGTTGAAATGAGGTTCCATTTAAGTGCACCGCGAAACTAATAAATTGCATTTATTATTTTTTAAACGTCATCAGGATAGTTTCATTAAGCATCGAGCCAAACGAGGTGATGAACAGACACTAAAGATCATACAGATAATGTTGTAACCGTAACTGTATACTTATAATCATTAGCATGAATCAAGTTACAGTGAGCGCCTTAACTTCACCAAGAGCATGAAACGAAAAAGCCGGCTACGTATTTCAGCCGTTCGATAAATGCAAAACCATGGCGTGTATATGCAAACTAGCGCAAAGTAATGCATCGCGTTTTGATGTGAATGAATGTCGAGTGTATAAAGTACGAAAAACCAATTTTAATGCTGCGAACACATTTTCTGCAAATGCAAAACAATGCTTTTTCGGTTATACTGCGTCAGTGTCGTCGTAAAACTGAGAATGAGAATGAATTCGATAAAACAATAAGAGAGAGGGAGAGAGAGAATGGTTTCCTGGTGCGTCACCCGCGTCGGTAAACGTCGGCAACTTAGAAGACAATTTACGAGCCGCCTGCAAAATGCATCGCAAATTAGACAATCTATAATTTATATTTCTTCATTGTCTGTCGGCCCTAAGTTTCGATCTTCGAATGTTACCCATTACGTAAACATGTTGCCGTTCAGCTTAACAAAAGACCTTCGCGAATGGAGCTGGAATTCGCTTCAATATCATATTCCGACTTTTTATGCAAATGCTACGGGAACCACTATCACAATTAGAACTGAATTTCACCCAGCGCAATTTTCGGATCGTTTGTTCGATTATAGTGCACCTTCCGAGAGTTTCCTTCTTTGGAATTATTTTATTATTATGCTTTCAAAAATAACATTTGCCATGGAATTCAATTCTTTCGGCACAATGCAAATTAATCTGTAATGAAAATGAATCTGTTTCATGCAAATGGTATTGCGTCTTGAATCGAGCCCGAAGACATTTAATATTCGCTTTACAATTATTTCAAATATTGATTCGACTCGAGAGAAATTTTGAAGCTGTCTCGGAAGAATGCCAAAGTTTTAAAACTTTCTGTTTCGTTCCAAACCTCAACTATTCGCTCCAGTCAAAAAAAAAAAAAAAAACCTTACATTACTGACTTTCAAAGCTGAAAATCTCCGCACAAGAATTTCACCTTCGTATCTTTAAATCTCAACTTGGAATATTCAAATCTGGAACATTTCACGATGGTTTACATGTTGACTTACAGTTTTATATCATGAATAAAGATGGGTATTTTCAATCCTTCAAAATGTACGAATAATTTAAATATAAACTAAATCAAAAGCATATTATCTTTCATAATAGAATACTTTCAACGATATTTATCGAACGTGTCTTCCAATATCATTGTGCCTTAAATGCATATGATGTAAAAATAACAAAATGAAATGGTTATTAAAATTCCTTGATGTTCATCACGGAATATTTATTCAACTTCCTGGAACATCATTTTAGTATCAACATTTACATATTTTTAATATTAATTTATACGTTTTACAAGATTACAAGAAAAAGTATTTCACCTGAAAGAATTGGTAATATATTGTATCGAATGATATTGTAATGAATGTAAAATAGTGTGTGATTTGTTTCACGATGAATCGGTAGATTGTGTGGGAGCGAATATTTCATCACCGACGAGGGGGATAGTTAAGACGCTGAAATAGCTGGCTGAAGGAGACGCGACGATAATATGTTCTCACCAGAGGAAGGAGGGAGAAGAGGAACAAGCTCGGTCGAGAGCAAGTACGGGTTAAGTATACGCTAACAGCTTACACTTACGGCTTATCTTCGTGCTTATGACACCTTGCTTAGAGAACTACGAGAGCATGTAATCACTAATATATATTAATTTATCGCCGAAAATGTGAAAACGGAAAAAGTTAGAAGGACTGTTGTTAGCAACGAATAAATGTAAGAGACGTAAAAGGCGGGAACCAAGCAAATATAACAGGAAAACAGAATTGTACCGTAAAGAGAGGTAGATGAAAATGCATTTTTTTCATTTCGCTTTATCCTTCTGTTTAAAGTTTTTCTTTTTTTTTTTTTCATTTATCCTTCCATTCCATAAATTTTTCATTATTTTTTATATATCCCTCGTATTTTTGTCATACTTTAAAACCGTGCAATGGTTTGATATTTTTTTTTTTTATTTCCCAAATACAGAAAATGAAATGTTTTAATGAATTGTTTGTTATGAAATAGTTTTTACGTGGTTTGTGCGCGGGAAGTGGAGTAGCAATTTCCAGAGTGATACTTTTTAACGCGAAGTAAACATAATTGAAAGTAATTTGATCAAGGTCCGATCATGATTCATCTTAAAATAATGCCATCCTGAGGAAATTCTATATCCAGAGATTTGCTACTAATGATCAACCTTCTTCAAATTAACGTCTGACAAATTAGATTATAACCTGTGTCATTCACTACGATATCCAGTAAGATGTTGCTAAAATTAGCTAGATGTCAAATGGCTAGATCGGGTTCTACTCTAGTAAAACGATTTTTATTAAATTAAAAGAATTGTAGAAATAGACAGATTCTTAAAACCTTAGAAGTCAATCCGTTGGGTAATACCCCTTTAATCAATTTCAGTAATGCTTACTAATGAATACACTCTACGCAACATCTTCATTTTTGTTACATTCTTAGTTACAGCTTTGAATATTTCATATACATACCTGTATCACATCGTGCTTTCAAATTTAAATCCCAAACTAGTCACTATAAAATGTCTTACTCTCTTTTCATGCTGAAATTTTTATAATCGAAAATGGATCATGTAGAATAAGTAAATCCTTGTAACGAGGATAAAAAAAAAAATTAGTTTGTGACGTTGTAACACCGTTATTGTCAGATTTCCATGAAAACGTAGGAAAAAGTGAAACGCGAGACATGTAAAAGTTCGGAAACAAAGCCGTAAATCTGACAACAATGGTTAAGACATAAAAACTTATTTATCACAATGACTCGACTTTGATTCGAGACAGTCCAGCGTAAATCAATAAATAGTCCAATAAATTTTCAACAGTAATGGTTAATAAAACGCGTCGTTTTTTACGAGCACGTCAAACGTTTTAAATGAGAAACAACGGGGAATCAAAAACACGCTGAAACTTTGTATAATAAAATTTGATGTTAAGAACAATGGGGGGATACGTGGATAAGTGGAATTGATTCGTTATTCGGAAGTTACAGCGAGTCTATGGAAAAGTGTAAGTCTATGGAAGCCACTAGCATCTAGTATTAAAAATGCAAAAAGTGGTATAAAACTGTAAAAAATACTACCGCCGCTTCTTGCGCCGACGCGTATAAGGGACAGGTGTACCCTGCCCAGGAAGCAGAACCCATGCTAAGCACAATTCGATGAGCAGCTTCGACATCCTCTACGGCTCTTCCCACTTGGCCGATAGGAGCTGCCAAGCATCACCACGTTTTCTGTCAGATCTATTACGCATGTGGGACAAAAAATCATTTCAACAATAACAACAAAATTCAAATAGAATAATCACCCCCTCCCATCTTATTTCTTACATTGAACACTTCAGGGTTATATGAGGTTCTATGGTTTTGTTCACGGTTACAAAGACTGTCGAAACGACGATCTAGATTTTCACTACTGTAAAAATAGATTGCAAAATTATACAAATCATTTAGGTCATGTGTAAGGGATAATTATATGTCAAGTGTAAAAATACATTACATTCAATGTTAAATTGAAAATTAAGTGGTATTTTTACATTGTAACTGAAACGATATCACATATCATAAAGTGAAATTTTGCAAAATTTAATTTACAGTTTTTCTCATTCATTACTAATCTAAATTACTGTTCTGTTTCAACAGTTTTGGTTCTTCTTGGTATAGGACGATGTAAATGATTTACATGAATAATCAATAAAACAATTGGAATACAAAAATTTGTTCCCCAATAATTATCCTAAGCCGCAATCGATAATTTGATAATCCGTAATAAAAGAAAATGGAAAATCGTTACAGATACGTAATAAAATAAAATCAATACAGAACTGGTAAAGATCAATATTTAAACGAATTAGTAGATCGTTTACAATTTAATTTAGACAATGAATTTTTAAACGTTTCCAAAAAAGCAATTAACCTGTAAGCCAGTGCGTCGATAGCCCGAGGCGTCTCGACCTCCTTTGTACGC
>JABFQA010000254.1:0-23004 GCA_022817065.1 Probaryconus sp. ZL-2020
ATTGTTAGTGAAACGGTGCGTTAGTGAACAGTGAACAAGTGCGTTTAGGAGACTCTTCGAATTTGGCGTGTACGAGTGTTGCCGTTGCATTAAGGTTGGCCAAAAGGAATTTTTTTTTCATTACTCACTAATGAAGTATTTCACTTAGTCTTTCATTTAAACCCACATGTAGCCTTTTATCAAAAATGCTTTCTCGTCCCAAATTTCATAAAATTTGTTGGAAATCGAAAATACGTGTAAATAAAATATCCACACAAAAATGTTTCGATGAATTAATCGATGAGAACTTCATACACATAATTCCTTGACGATAGAATATCATATAATTAGATAGATATTATTAAATGAATCCGTAAATTGTTTTTTTCATGAAATTATTTCCTTTTAAATCTGTTCATTGCATAAATAGTAAATTACATTGTTAATTGTTATTAGTTTATTCAGAAAATGAAATTATCGAATATATAATTTACCTACTTAATTAGCAATTAAATATTGGATTTAGAGCTATTCTAGAAATAGAAATTTAATTTTTTTAATAATTCATAATATTAAACTATATGAATTCAGTTTGTAAATATGAACATCCATTTTTTAACGGCAGATATTTTGACCTGGATAATTAGTCCCAAATTTTGTAGGAAACTACCCGTCAGAACAAATACAACTCTTATCTATAAAATTTTCCTTTTTTTCGAGTAATTTAATTACTCGAAAAATATTATCTCTTGGCAAGCAATTTTCTCCGAAATGATTCGATGAATATATTATTATTCTACAGAATCGCAAGCACGATACATCGTGCGTCAGTACGACGGCGGCGCGCTTTTAAGAATCGAACCAGTCAAAAGTGGCCGAGACAACGTGACTTACGAGTGTACAGCGGAGAACGGAGTTGGAGATGCTGTTACTGCGACAGCTGCATTGAAAATTCACGAAGGTAAGTTTAGTGTCGAATACTTATTCAAAATCTTTTGTGAAGAGTGTTCTTTTCATCAGATATTCGACGATATTTCATTTTAAGAACTCACCGGAGTGCGAAGTTTCTAGTCACGTGTCATTAAAGAAATCAATACCGGATTAAAATATTTTCTTTTAGCCCCGGTAATTCTAAAATCAGTTCTAAAAAAATTGTTTCAAACCAAAAATTCATTTCGCAAAATAAAAACAGAAACGTCGGTAATCTTATGAAAACGAATGAATGCACATCATCAATTATCGTTCAAAGAGCACAGTGCAAGAGGAAAAAAAAAGACAAAAAAAAAAAAAGAAACAGTTAACATAAAGGGGTTAAAATCACAAAAAGTTTCCGGGAAATCTTCCGCGTCATTTCACGGGGTATCATAATGAAAACAAAGTTAAAGTTGATAAAGGAACGCAATTAGGAAGTTTATAATTCCGACACGACGTACACATAATTGTTTACGTAGCAAGGTAAATCAAGAATTCTTTTACCCCGGGAAAAAGTCTTAATGATATCCCCAAACGATGATGCTCTTTGTGTTTGTTTGCGCCGAATGTAAACATTATTTAAAAAGTGGAATTTTTTTCCGTGAAGCTCTGTGCTCATGTTCAGTCACGTCTTTTATATTTACGAAAGAACGCTCTCCTTAATGGTGTCCATACCTACGGCCAGACGGAAGAACGCTTAATGGGGAAGAAGCACTGCATTCCGTGAAACTAGCACTTCCTTTTCCAGAAGATCTCTTAAGCTTTTGCAAAACGGCTTAATCGCTTTCCCTGACGTTTGAATTCCTTTGCTCGCTATTATCTTCGCCCAAACCGAACAGAAGGAAAAATTCTTCCCAGCTATATCGAGCGTATTAACTTCAGCTTATTTGACTTTGCGTCGTTTGCTTAATCTCCTTACTATTATTGAAACCAAAATATATTATTTGCACTAAACATCAATGTTATATACGAATTTAATAGATAATGTACTTTTGCGATGGTTGGTTCGATTATGCTAAATTTATAATGCAGTTATAATGGACTTTTAAGAGAGATATGTCGATTTGAATGCTTAAGATGACCATGTTAAAAAGAGATCACAAATCGTCCTGCTTTATGCAATATTCATTTACGTACAAGAAATTGCTTCATGAAGAAATATAAATTAAAATCATTTGTGCTTTACAATTATAACAAAACTTGATTCTTAAAATTGAAATATTTTTAAACAGAATATCAGAAATCGATATGATATACTTTTGCAATTTCTCTTTCGAAGCTTTCTTATTTCATTACTTTTGCAGATACTTTAAATTCATGAAAAATATGTCATTTAGCTTATTTGTAACGTTCTAAAAATTATTTCCACCTTTGTTATGAGTAATTGCAAATTGATTTAATCAATTTTAAAATTAATCCGATTTTTGTAACACCTCTTTTAAGTTTTTTATCGCAATAAAAATGTGATAAATTTGCAAAAATAATATTTCCATGTAAAACACAAATGTTTTGCTTATATATCGTGCAGATGTTTTCAAAATCGAACGTTTATCATTTTCATTGTCATAAACAATGACTAAAATTGACAAATGATCCCCCAATCGAAATAATGAATTTTGGTAACTCGAAAATATTGCAAAACTTGAAATCTCCCGAGGGTCATTTATATTTTGGAAAACAAAATGTTTTTGAATCATAAGTGTATTTGTTGGCCGGTGCTTAATACTCGTCGCGTGGCACTCATAATCGGCGGAAATCAGCGTCACCTATAAAGCATATTCAACTGTACGCGATTAATTACTATCTGACGTTTATTGCTTCGTTACGTACGAATATCTAGTAACGTGATATATGTAGATAATTCCACAAGATTTCTGTACATCAATATTAAGTGATCCGAATTAACTATCTCTGTGAAATATTAATTTCATACTTTTTTATTATTGAAAAACATTTATCAATATTTATTGAAAAGTAATTTATTTGTTCAATACAAAATCTAGATTTTGCTTAAAAACAGAATTTTTTTTGTTTATTTTTATTTTTTGAGCGTATGGATATTTAACTCATTCATTTTTCAATCAAATATTTACAAAATAAACAATTGTATAAATGTATATTTTACAAAAAACGTCTGCTACCGTTGTAACGTTTCGCGATAAAGTGATATCTGTGTCTTTTTTAAGTTGTCGATAAAAAAAAAATCAGAAAAAATTTTCTGCTACGCGCACTAAAATGGCACAAAAGATGATATCAACTATAGACATTTTTTTCAAGAGGTGCTGTTTTCACTGTAAAGAAATTCAACGCGAATGGTACATATATATATTACGTGTGAATTACAAAGACGATTCAGCGAAGGGAAGAAGACGTTACTTGCAATATCGTTTATTCCGTTATCGTTCCGATGTAAGTGGTGCGAACATCGCAAATGTCTGCGATTCATTTTCAGGATTGTAACTAACATGGACAAAGTCCGTCTGCTTTTTACAGTTATTTTTATTTTCCATTTCATAATGAATGTAATAGTTCAATGCAAAAATCAATTACAATTCACAAATTAATTTCATTATGCCATTATAACAATTACAGTAACATTTGAATTCTAATGAAAGTACAGATGGTTCGTTCCGCGTATTAAAAAAATTAATCGATAAATTCTGATAAAATATACAATAAACTCTTTCAAATGTCTTTTATAAACTCTACAAAAAAGTTTAAGGGGATAAAAAACAATTCAGAAAATAGAGAAAGGTAAAATCTTCGTTAGAAGATAATGTACGATAAATTGTCTGGTAAATATTCTGTGTAAGAATGCCTTTGTAAATGATAATTAACATTTGAGAATTTAACATAATCAAAACAAGTGCTACTCCGTTCGTTTCATGCTCTTAATTGTCAATTTCCTTTTTCCTTCTTTGTGAAGTAACAGTGGTAATATAATTTCCGTCGCTGCAACAATGGCGAATTCCGCTGAAAGCAATCCATTGTCGTCGGCGACGCTGTCTGTCTAGAATTCTAAAGAAGATTCCGCTTCGTGCGTTCTGTATGCAGCTACCGAGATTCTCGATGACGTCATACCATCCAGATAGTATCAGCGCGACACTTGCCTACACGCGAAGCTTCCAATGAGAGCGAATAGTGCCATAAGATTTGTTGATATTGTTATTTTATGGACGAACACGACGCTCGTGCGACCGATATAAAGAAGAAACTCACAACCTGATGGGAAAGTTTCGTGATAACAAGATGACTCAGGAGCGAACTAAGAATTACCGAAAACCGTTTCCAACACAATTCTCACCTCCAACCAATGTTAACACGCTTTATCTTCGGATTTACCTGACTTTTCTTCGCTTTCGCAGATTCGCAACTTTCCCCCGAACACGTACAAACTGTTTCTTTACGTTTTATAAACCCATTTACAATTGTAGAAATTGTCGCTAAATTTTATTTTTTTTTATTTGTTTATTTTTTTTTCATTAAAAATCATTTTTATATTGCGATGTCCTGTTGTTTTAACGCAATATAATATTATGCTTGTTTTTTTTTTTCAAATAAATTTTCACCAACATTTTAAAATTAATGGGCAATAATATCAAGTGAATATTATATTTATATTGACGCTCTCCTATTTTAATTGAATGATTTTTGTTAATTTTGTTCAAATTAGAACAAACAATAATGGTTTAATTAACGACGGTAATAATGGTTCGTTTATAAATTGTTTACATATATCCACGGTTTATTATCTAAAATAATCTATTCATTAACTCAAACGTTTCATTACACGATACAATTTATTGTGTAATAAAAATAAACCTGCATATTCGTTTGTAATTAGTAAATAATTTGAAAACAATTCAAATTTTATAGAGTGAGATTGCAAAAGTTATTTATATAATTTTCAAAAGTATTGTCTATTGATGGTTCAAAATTGTCCCATTAGTTTTATAAACTCAGCCCCTGTCAAAACATAAAGTGCTACTCGACATAATGATAAGCTTGTAGCATTCTCGTTTGGCACTGACCTGAGGACGATCTGTTATCGTAGATCCTGATAATGTACACGAATGTGCGTGTTCGTATCTACCAACTGAATTTTCAATATATCGTATACGCCGATGATGGATATCGTACAATCGATTGGTGCTGCAACCGGCTGTTTTATCTATTGCTGTTCACTGCACCGTGTAAACCGCTGGCCCATTCGCGTACATTAATCGGCATCCAAGCTATTAACCGACAGAAAAGCGGATTTGAACTCATATAAGCGAACCGTTCGTCTTTTATTCTCGGACGTTTATCCTCCATATTGCGTGGATTTAACGAAAGATTAAGTTAACGGTTCTTTTTACGCAAATCCATATCCATTACACAATAAATGGCTCTGTAATTAAATATTGCAAACAAAGCGAAATAAATGTTCAATGGTAAGTGAATGAACTTCAATTTATCGACGCAGATAATTTTTAATATTGAATATTGATTTGTCTGGAAACAACAACGATGAATAACATCACTCCGATGGATCTGATTTATTAATCAATAGAATTATTCGCTAATTAATTTTCTTGTTGTAAAAGTATTAGGTAAGATTATCATCGTGCTTTAACTATACTCTTTTATCAAATAAATGACGCATTGCGTTTATTTAATGGAAGGAATCTTCATAAAATTTGAGTCGAACAGAATAAGTTAAAAACTATTAATAAAAGGTACAAAGGAATGTGGATGAAACTTGTTGAAGTAAAAGACCGCGTTTGATTAATTAGCGAAATTTTATCCCCGTAATTGATATTTCAGTAGCTGCTTGTTTGCTTTTAATGAACTTTTTCCAAAGGTTTCTTACGCGTCACCTGTATCCTTTCGAATAAACTTCTTATAAATAGTCGGAAAAAATCATTAATGAATTTCTATTCTTTGTTTAATAATAATATGTCGGACACAATTTGTCAAGGATTTTATACCCGATCTAAAATATTGAGACATAATATGAATTAAAAATTTATTATTGAAAACTAAATATAATTATTCTGAGAGAAAGGAAAGACTTAAGCGAGTGGATGAAAAACTGCAAATGGTGAATTCACACCAAGGGCCAGACTTGGAGTAATTTAAAAAGTATTTAAAAACAACCATATCGTGATGCATAATGCGAAAAATGGCTCGGAGAAATGCTGATGCTGACGTTTTCAGTCTCGGTAGGAAAGGGCGCGAATAGACAATAAGTTCAACGTGAAGAGATTTTTGTTTCTAGCTTTAAACTCCTTTGTTTTGCGCAGCTTTTTGTTTGTCTTTTTTTTTTCACAGAGAAAACACGGGATGTTTTCTTTGGCGCTTTCAACATCCTTCACATTCTGCTTCAATTTTCACTCCTCATTCTCCATTTCCTCGCTTCACTCACTATTCTGTTTGTTGTTCCTTTTTTGTCTCTATCTTTCTATTACTTCGCACTCGGTAGTCGCGCTTTTGCGACCATCTCCGCTGAGATGCGAGCTTTAGTCGTAACGTACATGCGACGTTTAAAACAGAACGGAATCGGCGAATTATGGAATCGCAAAAATCCCCAATGGGATACCTTGATCGATAATGCAGACAATCACGAGCCAACATTTACTGAATGAGTTTTTAGTCTATCTTCTAAAAAGTTAAACTGAAGTTTAGTTTAAAACTATTAAAGTTGCTTTATACTGTACATTGCTTTGAAAAAAAAAAAAAAAAAAAAAAAGAGATAATAATAATAAACAGATGCAAAAGAAATGTATTTCTTTACAGAGAAATGCTTTGAAATAGAATTTCTCGACTTTAGCCTTTAAAAGATAGTTTTCCCCAATAAAACAATTTCATTTAAATACATACAATATTTCAAACTATATAACAAACTGAAATCGTGCTATCAAGTTTTGGATATCTTTAAATTGGATTTGTTTTATTATATTAATAACAATTTATTTTATCTTCTCATTGTTTTTTCTCACCAGATTTTAAATTATTTCTATGTCGAAAAGAATAAAGCTCAAAACCATAATGATAATAAATTGACATCAATGTCTTTTCAGAAAAATAGGTAACCATATCAAAAGCACAATAACTTCCTGGCCACAGTAATGTTCTAGGTCTTTCTGAATTCGATAACCTTTCATTGACCAATGATCCGTATCGGTTCGTGCTCTGTAAATTCACTGGAGTCGAAAGAGTTAAATTGAAAAAATGCATTTTCACATCAGATAGGTTTTCACATATTTGTCTTCGAATTATCGTAGCGTAGCTCGAGTTTTAGTAAACACAGGATCAATTGTTTGACATAATATTCCTAATGATTTAAATTGCGATGGAAAGTAATCCTGTTGAAAAATTTTATTGAATTTTATAAAATGTTAACGTTGATTGAAAGCAAATGAAAAATCTGAACTCGTGTTACATATTTAACACGAATGGATCGTGGAATTATCTGGTCTGTAGAAAACTCTCGTCGCCGGTGAAATAGTTCTGACTAAAGATTGATTCAGAATGAAAAAGCAAAAAGGAAAGCCTGAGTGACGAGAAAAAGGTTGTTTGAGAAGTTCCCGAGTCTCCGGTACAACACCGACGAAAGTTTGGAACTCGAGTTGAGAAGCTGCGACAACTTCTCGTGGCGTTTTGCGAGCGGAGATTCCTCGCGGGGAGAACGGACGAATTTAATTCGCCCGAAAAAGCGGCGCCTTAATTAGCAATTAATTGGCACATAAATTAGGCGCGAATTCCCTTCCGCACGACAAGATCCCGCGGCATTATTCTATTTTCCTTATTTCCTTTTGGTCGTTCCATTCTTTGGTCTTTTTTATCACAAAGCAAACTAGCAAGGTGATAAGAAAGTCGAAGACAACTACTTTCTGCAATCTAACTTTCTCACGTGTTTGAGACTTTGGTCTTCCTATCTCCCATCGGATCCGCAGTTACGATGAGGAAGATGTGACAGACGATAAAGCGTTACGGCGACCCGAACAAACAAAGCTCAATTCTCCCGGATGTCCAAACGGTGGCTTATTCATTGATTTTGCATTGCGTCCAATGTCTCTCCGAGTCAACCTGTGGCTTTAATTCAAGAAATACTCATCGTTGAAATATTGAAAAACTTCTTTATTTAGCAGTTATTCACGTAATGGCATTTTAAACCATTTATGTGCATTATCTTTATTGATCTTTAATTTGATCCTTTGACTAAACTTTATGCAATATCAAAGGTGAAATTAAACTGAAATAAATAGAATTGTAAATTTAAATAGTAATTCTTATTAAATACGATATTATGATCTAATTATTAAAATCGAATGAACTTTTTATAAAGCTACTATACAAATATTGCTTTCATTTCCATTTAATACTTGGAATTATCTTTAATGAAGCTCTATGAAACAAAACATCGAGATAAGATATTTCGTAATTTAATTCTATGTTTGATCGTTTTGCATTGGAATCGGTCATTTGATAAGGTATATTTTAGCACTTGAAAAAAAAAAACAAATAAAAAGTTTTTATATAGAGCATTTTTATTATTTAAAAGAAACTAAAATTGTACAAAAATATAAATATCATGTAACGTTACACATCTGTATCCTTTTAACATCTAGCCATGGGTCAGGAAACATGACCTATTGAATTATTGGAAAACGATCAGTTCTTTATTTGGCATCAATTTTTTATGACAGTAGGAATATTTTACGCACTATCTCAATACCACTTTGACTGTGGACATCGACTTTTTCCGTGAATCTCTTACAAATAAAATATCGAAATTTTTATACATTTACAAAAAATGTTGTCACTTATTTGATAACAAGAAAATTAAAATTTTTAGTTTAACTACTTGTCTTTTAAACGGTATTTAATCTACTGGTTCAATCTTATCTTTACTGAACATATCAAACATCATAGAAAATCATTGATTAAATATCTCTTACGAGTTTACAAAGTCAAACTTGTGCGTTATCGTTATCATTATCGTATTAGAATTATTTACTATACCGTACCAATAATCGCTTGTTGTTCTCGAATTATATTCTGCAAAGGAAGTAGTTACGTGTTTAACTAACTTCGGTCAACATTACCAAATGCTACAGAAATTGTATGTTGACACAACATTATAATCTGTCAAAGTAATAAGGTGGCCATGTTGTTTCGAAACATTTTATCTGTTAATGCTTTTATATGTTGCACCTAAGTTTTCATTGTAAGTTTACATATAACATTCTCATAACATATTAAATGCACTTCGTATTATCAAAATGTACTTTGATAATTTTTTCATGAAACATAATATTTAATCCTTCATTACAATTTCAAAGTATTACTTTATATCACATATATCAGAAGCTAATTAATTAAGAGTGGAATGATATCAATCTAATATTTGTTTCGTCGGACTTTGAATGGTCAGAGCGTTGAATTCTAATGAGATTGCTATCAAGTTTTTCGCTTCGAATTTTAAGCATATTAAAATTACAAATTTTAAAATAATTACTTTCCCGTATGTAATATTATTATCATATTTTATCCCAGTTCTATCTTCAGAACTTACAGAGACTACTCAAATATGTTTTTGTATCAACTGTGATGTAAAAATGCTGTGTTCTAACATAGATACGTCACATTATTAAAATATCTGTTACAAAGTTCTTTTAACTGAATACGATATTATCGAACTAATTTTACTTTACGAAATAAAACAGTTAATTTCACAAATAGTTCATCATGATGTTTTTTTTTTTTTCATTAAATTATAATACTACCTTTTGATGAATATTACATTGTATAAATTATTGAACTTAAATAATCTCAAAGAGTAACCTTCATGATACTTCCTTTAAAACTTTGAAATAGCTTAATCAGAGGTAACATAACATAAAATTACTTCAACTTTACTTCAGTACGTTAAAAACCACTGACAAGATTACAACATCAATACCGATTACAAGCTGACACGAATATTATTCATTTTGTAAAATGTGTGAAAGATGAGCATTAATTCTAGCGCCTCTGTCAAACGATACCTCAAGTATAATATTATTTTTAAATAAGGTAAAATTTTGGCTTAGGAAATGAGAAAGGTCGAAAAGAAAAAGCATAATGGAACGTCAGGGAGTGACGTGCAAGAAGTCGGCGGGGGTCAAACAAATTGAACCTTTTCAGGGCTATCCGAGGATAATGCGAGCATTTAACAATGGCTGTTTGGTCGTCAGCGAATAGTATGAGAATCAAGGGTGAAGAATAGAGGAAAGGGAGCTTGCGAAGGTAGTTTCATCCGGCTGCTTTTCAGGAACCCGCGTGTGCTCGACCTCCTCACGTCTCTTATTGAAACCGATGATATTCGGCCTCCATCATGATTTCGCTTCCATTGGTGGCGAGAACCGGGGCTGGTTGCCATTGCAGCGAGGTTGCCGAGTGGTTTTATGATTTCATGCTCCATTTCTCGATCATTTTGGCCCCGATATTTTAACTTTCCAGACACGCGCGCACGTTTCGATGCAATTTTTCCGATTATGAAAAAGGTTTTCATTAATACTATTCTGCCGCAATTCGCGACTTTCAATGACTATTGTTCCATTGCACAAACATCGTTTAATTATTATTCCACTGAAAACGTTGAGCTCGCGTTTGGACTTGAACGAAAGATTCGTTCTTCCTCGCTTGAAATCCAACCTAGTTGTTTACTTGTTCATGATCCGAACTATTCCTGTTTGTGTACCAAAATTATTTTAATCCTTTTTCATCTCGCTCGTCAATTTTTATCCAGCCTTTTGTTATGGTAGCTTAATAATATAATAAATGATTCTTTCATCGTCGTTACAAAAAAAAAAAAAAAAAAAAGATTTAAATTCCTGCCTTATTCTTTTATAATTTACTCATCGAGATAGTTTACAAGAATTATTGAATTTATTCTCACAATTTATGACGTACGTATTCGGAGCTAAACTCTCGTTCAAAAGGCCAGTAAGTAAAAGGCAGGAAAAGCGCGAAATGAAATGTTGAGCAACTGGTCAGTATTTCCGCATTAAACGCATTTCTTAACATTTTGTTTTTGGTTCTTGTTGGTGGGATGGGGTAGCAGGAAACTTCCGAACTAATGGGCGTGGTCACTTTATAAATTAAAAGCATCGCTGCGGGACTTGACCTGCCCTGAAAATTCTATCCGTTCTTCCAACACTCTCCGCCTTTTACTGATTTTTCAAACCCTTTACTCGTGAGTAAACTTTTTGCTCATCCTCTTTGATCTTTTCGTAAATTTTATTTCTCATTGTGATATAAATGGAAGGGAATTTGTTCCTTTCTATTTAAATTATCCCATAATACAGGAAAGAGTGTTTGCGATACAGTAATTCACGATTATTTTGTAACTGAATAATATATGTCTTGAATGTGTATAATTTTAATCTGATTCCATTTGAGGAATACCAGTAAAGTGAACTTTCTGTTTATTAATTCCTTACGAGAAACAACAGCGTTAAGTAAAGTGTGAAAATTAAAAACGCGGTACAAAAAGTTAAAGCAACGAGTCCAATTAATTTTTCACTGCAGAAAAAAGTGTATTCTGTTTATTTTCGGTAAAGGACGTAATTGCTTCTAACAATTTAGATATTCAATGAATTTTTACTCCATTATTAAAAAGTTACTCATTCAAATATTTTTATACTTTCGTTTAACAATTTCGTGCCATTATTCGTATGGTAATTGAAAACCAATTATAAACGCTTATTTATAACTTTTAATAAACGTTTAGAATCATGATACAGAATCCAGAACAAATGTATATAATCATGTTACTTGGGAAAATGTTCGTTGTATGAAAGCACGCTTGCTAAACGTTCGACCTATTTTTATTACGAATCACATTACTCGGCTTTTACTTAGAACCCGTAAAACGCCTGTAGGTACATGTCGTAAGATCGAGCTTTCGAACTATAATTTGTCCAAGTAGCCAGCCACCACCTCCCTGCGGGTACACGTGAAAGGAACCGCACACTCGGCAGTTCGATCCCTCGCAATTCTCACTTACCACAATCCATCCCAGTCGTCCTTGTTTCCCTCACTTTGTCGCTCTTTCAAAAGTTTGAATGATCGAATTGATTTCATAAAAGTTAAAGATACGTCAGTATAAAAGGTACTTGTGTTTTTTCTTTGTGACAAACAAATGTTACGTTTAAACAGAAAAAAAAAAAAAACGTTCAAATATCAAATGAGACTCCATTCAAGTTATTCAATGAATATTAATTCACGAATGTTTTATTCATTCATTTTCAGCTGGAAACAAACTTCGAAAATTGAACATTTTGTTCTTAATGTAATGATTTGAGTGTTTTTTAGTTTAATATTTTTTTTTAATTCTTATATATAGAGAAATTTAATGATTTAATTTATAAATTAATTATCAATTAATTATCAATTTGTTTCAAATTTCGTTATAACCTGTAGTAAATGTTACAAAATTGTTTGCTGAATCCAGTCATTATGTCTAAAAGTTGAACCAAACTATACCTATGGTTACTAGATAAACCCTTTGAATCAACTAGCTTACATCTTCAATTATATGGATTACCAAATAGACCACATGGAATATCATGTAAACGGAGCACATAATTAGTCCAAATCAATTACATTAATTGATGAAACTGGATACCTTGTTTCGTATAATCTTGCTTCGTCATTATATGACTGTTGAAATTATGAAGTATACAGATTTACATAAACCGTTACCATTTGTTTAAACAACTTCCACTATTTTCGAGCATTAATTATTTTTATTCCTAACATAATGCTTCAAATACCGTATAAAATTTTATGCAAAACGGAACTTGTTCGGAAATAATTTCTTTAATTATCCGCAGGAAATGTTTATATATCACCACGTTGGAGAGTTAAATGCACAATGGAAGTCCGAGATGAGATTATTTTTCGTTTTCTTTCACATGCAGTTTTAATGACAGAAATTATTCACAAGCGTATTGCACGTGGTAAACTCCAGCTGTGTTGTAGTTTCTTTCAATCCAAGCGTATCTTTAAACATTCAGTTTTAATTATTAAAAGAATCAAGAAAAAATGCCTAAAAAATTTAACACGTAACTTTTTTATGCAATTTGCTTAGACCCGAATTCTGTTTTTACGTTTTATTTTTCCCTTTTTTTTTTTTTATATATGTACATATAAATCTCATACAAATTGTTCAAACTTTATTTCGTTTATTGAAGTTATTTCAACAAATTTATTTACATGCAAAGTAAATGACAACACATAATTTTAATTAACCGACGTTTAAAATTTATAAACTTTAATCTTTGACCCTGAGTAATGTTAAAATACTCGTATTTCTGTGCTTGGTTTATATAAAATTTGGCTCTCTAGAAATTAAATAGCCACCCTTAGCGGTCGACTTGTCCCGAACGGAAGATTAAAGTGCCTTAGACGAGCCAGAGGGTTGAGTAAGAGCCTCCTTCGGGAATCGTAATGACTGGTGCTCTGATCTAGAGCGAGCACGGTAGGGCACCGCATTTTTGCGTTATATAAAATGCGCATGATGGGTGCTCTCTGCTCCTGCAATGAAGGATAATGAGACTGGTGTGAACGGCTCTTATCACAATGACCGATGCCTCATGACATTTTCAAGCGAAATCACGAGAATTGCAATTATCCTTATCGCCGGGATAAAAAGGCAATTTATTTATCGCTAATTTCGTTATGAATAAACTATGTAACTCGATTTATTTTTATTTTACAACGATAACAAAGTTAAAAACGAAATTATTCTTCCTTTAATAACAATAAATTTACGAAGGATATTTTACTCTGTTAACTCGTTTGCAAGTTACTTAATAATTTTAAAACGAATTTATACTGGAAAATTAATTGCAATTTAAAATCCGAATATGATGAAAACTGCGCGAAGGTGAAATTGTAAAGAAAAGTGTATTATAAACGGTATGCTAATTTTCAATCGATAATTTGCGAAGAACAAATTTGCTCAGCGCCTTGAATTGATAAGGCAATTGGCGCAATGATCATTTGATTGCAGTATTCCCTGCGAATTAAGCTTTAAAAGAAGAAATGGTGTTTCTCCAAGTCTGATCTTTATGAATATTTTACGATTAATAAATGGCCGTGTAATACGTGCAGATGTTTATATTTCATAATCCGCTACTAACAAAAGCCACGCGAAGTCATAAACAAAGCAATGGCGATGTCAAAATGCTTCAGACTAGGGATTTTGTCATGAAAAATTGTTGAGGCTTTTGAAACATTACGTTAATTTCGCATTTTTTCGACAACTATTATAAATGTAAAAACCGCGACAACTAGCTGACTTCTCTTTAAATTGTAATGGCTGGTCATTTTTCACGAGAAAGCATAAATAGAAGAGAGGCAAAAATTAACGTTATAAACGTACTCTTACATTTTCCAGACAAAAGTGTAAAATTTTCATATAGAGCACTTTTTTTTTATCGAGTAATCTCCGCATTCAATTTCAGTCCGTATCAAACTGAGAAATGCAGATAGATTCGAATGTTATAATACGATAAACATTTCGATTAACTGATGGAAAATTTCCATCTAAGAACCGTGAAAGGAATTTTGTCGTATTTCTGCGTTCACGTGCATTCATTTTATGGTGCGTATATTTCAGTCAAATTATGTTTTAATTAATAGCATTTTTTATTTGCTCGTGGATGAACTAAAAAACAGTTGGCTGACTCAATATTGAGTCGTACTACTGAATCGTAAAGTGTATCATTACGAAAAGATAGAAAGCACGTTAGAAGTGAAACATTAAAACAGAATAAACATAGATTGTCTAATTATTAATCTTTTATTGTTAAATTGACTATCTACAGATAATTAATAAATAAATCATAGCTTTTAATGAATGTAAAGTAAAATTTTATCTTAAACTATCCAATGTCAGTAATAACTCTATCATTTATCAACGTTCTAGAATTTGCAAGTAACAAGATTAAACCTGCGAGTAAAGCAGATTATTAAAATAAATCACGAGATATACCGAAAGAAAGATTATTTGACAAAGTCACAAGTATCATGTTTAAAATATCAACGTGCTCTTCTTTCAAGCAGTCACCTGATTACACAGTTTGCCAATTCCAGGAGAATCTAAAAGTGATCTTTTCGTTTAAACAACGTATAACTGAATTTGCTTTCATCTCTTCATACACGAAAATTAAAGCGCTCGAGTAGTCGCCCTCGTCTCTTTATCGCCGCGAAAATGTAAACGCACTCAGAGGGTATTAGGGCGTCGAATATGATAATTGTAATCTTAGTATGCGGAATGAAAAATGATGAGGAGACAGTCACGCATTTCCGAGGGGCTGTCTGATTCGAAAAGCGAATACGAAGAAATGACGGGAAGTCGTTCACGAACGGAGATGAAGCTCGTAAGAATCAGGAAACTGTCGTCAGAATCTCGGTTGTGCTTTGTCGGAAATTCCTTCTTGTAAATTATTCAATTACCAGCGAATTCAAGAATTAGGACCACGCTCGTTTCCATTTCATTGTGTCTTTGCGACGAGTGCCGTCTCTCCCTGTGTTTCCCCTTTTCGTTATTATACAGAGATACGTCCACTTATACATAAACATGATGTTTTGAAATTGCTTATTATCGCTCGACAAATTATGACATTATCTCGAACGCTTTCCGGCTCAACTCCCGCGAGACAATACGTAAAATATGCACTCGTCATACATACATACATACATACATACAGGCACACGCTAACACAGACCTGCACAATATGACAGACACGATAAACTTATAATAATAGAAGCGCATTAATCCTGGCTTTCATCAATGTCGTGCAAATAATTATTACCAATTATTATAATTTACCCGAAATTGTTACTAATTTCCTTAAATATTCATTGACAATGTTTAGGAATTAATTAATTGCTTTGCTGAAAATTAATTGATAATGGACTGGAACGTTTTAAAAAGAAATTACTACCTTAGTTGTATTACGTATAAACATTTATAACTGTGGAGACAAAGTTTGACGTGAGATTGATAAAGTAGTATTTCAGTTAGGTCGAATATTTCATGAACTGTCTTATACTCTAGATTTTCTCAAAATTAATTGACATTATGATACAGGTAACCAAGTCAAAGTCTTCTCAAGTAATTTCAAATTTGAAGGGTTCAAAGCTCAGATAGATCGATGACCTATTATCGGTCAGGTCGGGTTACTTAATATAGTTCTTGGATACTTAGGTAACCTATCAAAGTATTGCACCACTAAACTCATCTTGACTTGCTTAATAACATGGGTCCTCCTTATACACCTGAAAATCACTGATGCGCTTTAATTACGTTTCAAACTTGGCAAGTTTTGTTAACTTTATTATTAAATTTTAATCCTATTTGTAAATTGAAACATAATAAATACTATGTTTAATACAACACGTATTATAACTTCATATTGTTACTAAAATGCAAACTATGCTATTCAAAAGTTCATGATTTTCAACGGCATATTCATGCATATTAATATGCAACTCTTGTTTATTTGTAATTTTACTTAATTATTAATAAAGAGAAAAGTTTTGTTCGTAGTAACTCTAATATACTCTTTTTTAAAAATCACTGGAAATAAATCATTAAAATTAGCTCCATAAGATTAGCCGATCGTTATTATGTAAAGTAGATAGTTGAGCTTGCAATAAATCTTTAGCAAACACCATGAAACTATAATAATCATTTAATATTAGAACAACGTATTAAAGTCATTTCTCTCACGTAGCATAACAAGCAGCAGCTAACCTAAACTTTCTCACGCGTATGTTTTCAAACTATACCTCGGCTCAAATATGAGCTACGTGTACGATCGATACAACGTTATTGCTACTTGGAAATGTAATGTACCCCCAGGAAAATGCGCTTGGCCCAGAAAAACTCGCGAGAATTGCACGTAATGGGTTGTTGAGATCAGAAAAAGCATCGGAACCTCGACGGATTAGACTATAAACGGAAAAATAGATTCAATCGGGATTCAATCCGAAGTTACATGCTCATACATTTTGCAATTAACTGCTTTACATGATTTTGAAATTAAATAAAAGCCTATTTATCGTAATTTTATTGCCCCAAGTAAATAATTAATTCTGTCGGACATTTCAATCACTGTTTCATTAACGTTTATGAGAAAATTTTTCGGTAAAGAGATAATCTCAGAGATTTGTTAAAACATTTATGTAACCATGAAATCATAATTGATTATTCACGTCACAATCAGACAAATTAATTATTAATCCATGAAAATGACAAATTAATTTATTTTTTATCATTCCCTAACTTTAAATTACCATCAATCTTTTTTCGAGCGACGAAAATAATGTTAACCTGTCGATTAAATTTTAATTCAATAACGTCTGACCAAATATTATTTTTTCTACTTTCCAAGGTTTCTAATTACATAATTTCTGATTGAAATTCGGATGAAAATCCCCTCGAGTCTTCAAGGATCAGTTCCTTATTTTTCTCGTGACGACGTAAGGCACAATAAATGTATTTCCTAAATTTGCATTTTCGTTTGTAAGTCGCAAAGCCACTCACGTCTGGAGCGATCGAGCAAAGACACATAATATCGAAATGAAAATTCGATTTAGCGCCACGAGCGTGAAAAGAAGGGGACGGCGCGTTGATGAAGAGGACAGATAATCATATTCGATTAGAATCATCCCTTGTGGCCGGGTCCTTTGTTCGGTTCTCAGCAGCTGCAGAAAGAGAGAGGGGTAAGGAAGGGGCTGAGTGACGGGGGGATGAGGGCGCGAAAACGAGGGCGTCGAGCTGACGGTTTAACGTTCCGGAGTTATCCAATGCAGGCACCGAGCCGAGCACTTGAATCCAACCCTTGATTTAAATCCCAGCTACCTTCGTGTCTCCTTGATGGCTTGTATGCGAGTGCAGCCGCTATGAATTGACTAATTATAATCTGAGAAGGGAGCGTCCTGGCGTTAATTAAAGACTTCTGTATTTCCTAATTAGATCCCAAGAGTCGACCACACGTATACCTGTATACGCATAAATATCGTGTGCCTCACTTTACTTTGCATCGAGCCATCAGACCGCTTACGATTAATCACTTTTCAACCAAATGTTTCCAGCCACTCTTTTCCGAGACAAGTAGAATATTTTTCATCCAATGATAGAACAAAGGTCTTTCAATTTCACACTCGTTTATAGAGAATCTTTATTAAAATCATTGTGTGTAAGACGTGAAAAAGCTAAATTCAGGTTCATTGGTTTAAAAATGGTAAATTGCGATGGTGTTTAAGATGAATAATTTTGAATTGAAGGAAGCGATTACGTGAAACAGGATGCGAACAAATTAACTTGACGCGTTAGACAGATTTATATACATCGCATCGGCACCACGCCACCTTGCGTAATATATTCGGGAGTAGATTAATCGATTAAACAATACTGTCACTCCATTTATTCAGATGCATTGGCAGTAAACGATTCACGATTCATTATAAAACAAATCAACGCGGCGCCTCAGTTTCCATGTGATCACAAATGAATCAGGCGCATTTGAATAATAATCAGGCAAATTAACGGAGTCTTAAATTACTGAGTTTAATGTATATTAAAGATATTAATGTTTATGGATGAAGAAAATATTCCTTCCGGTGTAAAGTTCAAAAAATTGCACACCGTATAAACGCGAAAGATATCATGAATATTCAAATTGAAATACATATCAAGTTCACGATACATGAAAACATGGACGTTAAGCTGAAAAAATACACGCTATTTGAATTGGGAAACAAAGAAAGTATATTAGAGCATTTTTGTGGTTTGCCGACTGCGCATTGCTGGAGGTGACGTTATGCGATAGATGTTAACGACAGAGTTTATATTTCCTGTCGTAGTTCATTTATTTGATTATGACGGAAATATAAATTGCTGTTAAATGTATTGTAGAAGCCAGCTTCGAATAATGAGAGTTACTTTTATACGTAGAAAAGGAAACTGTACAAATTTATTTTTATTTGGACGAATAGAAATTACTTTCAGCTTACAACATTATTAATGCAAATTGTTTAAAATTATCTTCAACTTGGTCATTGTTGGTTTGTTATAAATTGAAAAATTTTATTATTAAAATTTTTCAAATAATTATTTTTGGAAATGCACTAATTATTTTTGTACAGTGATTACTACAGTAAAAATAACAGATAATGCTACGTTTTTTTTTTTTTCCTCATTCAGGTCATCAGCCAAAAATGGTTCTACTTAAATATAAAATGACACGATATTTTTAATACGGCTAATCATCAAATCGATCCTACCAGGGCACCTATTTTGTTTTAAAAATAATATTTTTATTAAAGGACTGAATGAAGTTTGTACGAAATGTCAGTCCTATATAATTAATTAAAACGTCGCGAAACTCTGCTCTTTAAGTTTGTAATTGATTGACTATCAAAAACGTCATACGTATTTTAAAGGGGATTGATCAAAGTGTTCATTCTTTTATTCAAAGTAACTGTCAAATTAGTTCCACAATAGAATTACATATCAATATTACGACAGGACCAAAAATGTCTATACCATACTGTCGTTTTTGTATGTCACAATTATAGTCTTTAACCCCTCCCATACGTCAAAGCTTTGCAGTTCTGCTCTTTGATATTAACTGTATAATATGTACGATAACCTGAAACAAGCGGGATTAATAATGAATTAAGAGGGCAATCTCCATTTATGGAATTTATCACGCCAAATTCGTTGAATCGTAAAGGATTTTCTCATTTATTCCTAAGTCTCCTCTGATAATTCTGTTTTTCCTCTGTGGAGCTTTTCTACGCGTATTACCTAAGCGTGCATAAATTGAATTTCTATTATCGCTGAGATATAAACGGAAAAAGTGTCGCTGTCGAGAAAATGCGACAGCAGAGCAAAAGTCCGAGGTCTGACACATTTTCAGTCTTTTTCTCCCGCAGCCGCGTAACCGACGGATTCCTTCGTTGTGCATACGAACCCGCTACTAGTTCGCTTGCGTGAAAACTACTGCTTTTCAATGGAAACGAACAGAGACTGGTTGACATGATGTTCTGAATGCGAAGCGGATACACAATGGATTGCAAGCGACTTCGCACAATGCCGGCATTGCAGGTGACCGTGCGATAAATTTGAACAGCTTTTATCATATGCCTTACTAAACGTCCGAGGTGATATTGTAAAAGGCTGAAGTAAAACCAGCTCATGAAACTGTCCAACCATTTAACACATTCTCATGACATTTATGTTATTGTTTATTCGTTTGTTTCTTCACCAATCTGTTCATCAAAAGCAAACACTTCAATGAGAGCTACACCTTTTGAAAGATTCCCCCGGTGTGCTGTTATCGCAACAACTTTTCAGTATATTGTCATACGTCGGTAATCGAACTCGACCGAAACAACTAAACTAGGCGAACGTATGAATTAGTAAACTATACTAAGTAAAGCTTTCAACAACTCAAAAACGATCCGAATAGAAAATTACCTTTACGCAACATTATTCAGAATTAAGCTTCACCGACAATTATTTAAAAGCGACTTTACAAACATTACACTCGCAAAATTAAATTTTAGTAGAATTTAACCCGTAGAATTTTCAAATTTATACATTCATTTAACCGCAGCTTCCAATATGGAGCACACATCAAGTTACTAACAGAAATTCTCATCCAAAACAGCGTAATCCAGTTGGTCGAATGGAATGCTTGACATTCTTCCGTGGTTTTTCAATGCACTGAGCGCCGGGGCTTGCTCGGTACGCGAGTCCTCGTTCGCCACAAAACCGCCACTTAGCTTGATAAAGAAAACAAGCAGTCGGAACTACTTTTCATCCTGACTTTCTCGTATTAATCGTCAGGAAGAAAAACAAAAATTGTCAGACCGTGAAGAGCCTTCGATCGCGGGGAATTTAGAAAGTTCTTAATGGAAATGAGATAGTATAGGGCTCTCTTGCGAAGCGTCCGACCCGCATCCTACAATCTCAAGATGCTGGTAGTTTTCCAGCAATTACACTAATGGACATTCAAGATGAAAAAAAAAAGAAAAAAAAAAGAAGAGAATCTCTCTCTCTCTCTCTCTGTCTAAAATACACGCAGTGTTTGAGAAGCAAGAGAGGGTAGGTAGTAGTAGTACCAGAGTGTGGTCTGGCAGAGATGTTACGTTTCTGGCAATCTGTTCGTAACGCGAGAGTTGTCTGAAAAGATTGGCTGTGCCTTTCGACGCCAGGGAAGGGCGATATCGTTGCCCAAAATAAGAAGAATATTAATGAATGAAGCCGCGGTGGTCTCGGCCGAAAGTTCGTCGTAAAAAGGGATAGCGATGGCGATGTCAGTGGATGAGATAGTCAGAAATAAAGAAAGTATGAATGCAAACCGACTGCCAAAGAATACGGTTGAACCGCCCTAATGAAAAGTATACTTGGCCGCTACTTTGATCTCACTTTGAAGACATCGCCCGACAGCCCTGCAACTCCTACAGTCTGCAGTCGAGCTACGCCAGCGACCCTTTTGATTTTCATCGACCTTTTTCACCCACGTCAATGAATACGCAACTTTTTGCAATTTATTCATCCTTCTTCTTTGCGTTTATTTATGTATATAAATATTCTTTCTAACCATGGAATGAAAAGTGTTTACTTGGTACATTGAAAAGTTTTTTTTTTTTTTTTTTTTTGTATTTTTCTATAAACACGATAGCACAGTTGATAGCGAAGTTTGACAGGTTGATAATATCTTTGAACAATAGGAGAACGTTTACAAAATAATCTAAAGTTTAACAAGAAAATAATCATTGATTTTATTTACAACAATTTCAATGTTAAATGATAAATAATTCAAGAAGTTGTGCCAAACTCGTGTATAGATGAGATTTTCATAAAAGATCAACAATGAATTCACAAGTTTCGAATGATCTTGTCTTCGAGTCTGTTGTATAATTTAAGTGAACTCTTTGTTTGACGTTCCAGCGCAATATGATTATTATAATTAATCGTGCTAATTAAAACCGTAACCATCTTCTTCTCCAGCAAGCACGGTAAAAGCTGCCAATGAACAAAGTTGGCCGCGATAAAGCGTCGCAGTTTCGGAAGAAAATCGCCTTATCATTTCCCACAAGATTAACCGTTAATCGACGTAGCGACCTGTGAAGATCCGACCTTTTACCAGGGCTCGACTTTCGTATGAACGGGACTCGCAAATTTCCCGCGTTTGTTAACATTAATTCGATTATTAACGATACCAACCATCGTCAACTTTGACACTCATTCACCAAAAATTATTGACTAGCTTATAAACGAATTTTACACTTCGCTTGTGATAACACTTCACGTCTCAAGAATCACCGCCTCTTTCACGTTACCTTCTGCCTTATTAATTTTTTCCTTTAAGTATACTTAATGGATGCACCACACTAATTAAGCAATTATAGTTTAATGAATTACTAGAAAAGATATTTGTTTTTCATTTCTTTAATGGAGGTATTTAGCGTACTATGTCTCATTTTAATAGCAGACATTTATACATTGAGTTCTTTATGATGTACACGTAATAAAATCATACAATTGTATCAACTGGCAGCGAAATTCGTTGAAGTTCGTTCATCGTAGCACAAGCACGTTGATGAGCAAATACAAAGGGAACTTATAGCTCCAACATCCACTTGCTACCAATTTAATTCAACTCTTGTCATTTATGCTACAAACACATCTTAATAAATATAAATAAATTAAAATAACAGAGGCAAAGCGTCTACCACAAAATAATATATTCTGCATAATGTCAAATGCTGAATTTATTATCCCCTAAATACCTTCTAAAATTCTCTTTATACATGGATTAAAACAATAAAATAAAATAAAACATTTATAGCGATAATTAAAATAATGTAAATAATGTCAAATAGGAAACATACAATTTAAAGTACTCGAACAATGAACAGACATGTATTTTTTTCATATTCTCATCTGTGAGACATACACTCTTAAAACAATCATTTGTCCGACAATAGATTCCT
>JABFQA010000255.1:0-22982 GCA_022817065.1 Probaryconus sp. ZL-2020
AAAAAGAAAAAAAAAAAAAAAAAAAAAAAAAAAAAAAACGTACGAACTCGCGAAATTGAAATGTGAAGTGCGCCATTCGTTACCTATATGGTGACCCAGTTTTACCTTGGCAGATGTCCCGAAGACCTGGGTTTTATTTCGGAATTGAGACAAATAAAACAAGACAAGGGAAAACGCACTTATACGCCACCCATTGTCTTTTCTGACTTTTCGAACACAGAGTTCAAACGTCTCTTTGGAAATAAAATCTACTCTATACGTCTCGGGGGTTTCTTATCTCTGACTGTTTTGATATTAAAGGGGTGTTTCTATCGACCGAGTTCAAAAAATCAATTTTTTTTTATTGCAAATTCTGACACCCGTACGAGAAGGGACGTTGTGTATGGCGATGGAATAACAGATTGAGATTGATAAGAAAAGAATTTGAGTTATTGGAACTTGACGTTTGTCGGGGGTGACATTTACATCGGCGGTATATTATATTGATTAAAAAATGCAAAAACATCATTTCATTTATTTCCAAACGAACGTTCCTAAATGTGAAACAACATTTGTTTTCATAATTCAACTGAAGTCATTTATTTGTTCGAATATTTTTATTTTCTGTTTTAAATAAAAAATCAAATTCCAGGTAATTGACGGTTGAAAATGCAGTAAAAATAAACCAGTTTGAAAATATTTATTCCCGGGTATTTTATTTCCACTTTTTAATAATCGTTTCCACACTGATCCACTTACTGCGCAAACACACTTTTCTCGCCATGGCTTTAACCGGCGGAGCAATTTTTTCATTAATGTTTGTGTTGCCCACGTGCATAACAAAGTTATGTTGAATAAGTTTTTGAACCGAGTATTTTTGCACTTCTACGTAATGTTCTCATAGACTTTGATTATGCATACTTGCGCAACTGACTACATACATTCCCTTATTTGTTCAATTATCGTTGCCAAATGGTACTCGGGAGAAATTTGTGTAACCACTAAGCAAATTTACAAAACAACGAAGACGTAATGAATATTAATAACGTTTTGCTGTTAAATTTTCTTTCGTCTATTTACATTTGTATTAAATATGTAAAGAAGTATATATATATAACTGACTTAAATTAAAAGGCACAGAGAAATATATAAAGAAAATGAAAATCATTCGCTTGCGTTTATATATGGCATAAAAATCGTATAAAAAAAAAAAAATTACTTCCAAGTAAGATATTTTTATGAAAATATCTTAATATAAGATACTTTTCATGTTTTTGTGGTACTTTAGTGCGCTTACTTTTTACAACGGAAAGAAGGAAAAAAGGACGACGAAGATGGAAAGATTTGCGAGAAATAGTTACTCATCACTTATCGCTTTATTGCCGGACGAACGTCAAAAATGCAGCCTCACTTTTTGCCGCAATGTCTTTGATCACCGTAGAACTTCCAGCTGACGAACCGCGTTGTGACGTCATTTCCCGCATTACATTTGACTCTGTCAACATTTGCGTATACGTACGTATCATGTCTGCATAATTCTCGTCGCACAAATACTCCACGATTTTACGGAATACACACACCAACGGGATGTCGCATTATTGTAGTGTGTTAGTCAACCATAACTTTCCTATATTTATTATGTTTAATAAGAGGAACGACTACACGTGTTTGATAATTCCGAAAGACGATTCTCTCACGTGTTGAATTAAACTTTATTGGCCAATAAACTACGTTTTTTGTGGATGCTTATATTTTACAATAGACAACTAGCTTTAATGAGACAGTTTTACCAGACAATGTGTGTTAGACGAAAAAAAAAAACAAAAAAAAAACACGAGTGTAAAGTTAATATACTTTACCATACGTATTAAAATTTCAATGACTGTTTCAAGGTGTTATTTATAGAAATGCTAAATATCATGTCAGTGAAAATTTCATTGTAGAATGCACTCAAGTGTTACGTCTTTATAATGGTGGTTGGGATATTATTTCGCATACCGTATAAAAGGCCTAAACAGGAACAAAGAGACCAACAAAACCTCCACAGTAATTTCGTAACATAAATAATTGTAAGAATAATGTTAGTAAACTTTACTAACCGGCGATTTGCAAACTATTTAAGTCCATTTCATAACATTTGCAGAATTTTAGGAATGTTACGTAGACGTAATGCCCGGAAATATGTAAAAATCAATGACAGTTACTGTTGACAGAACAAATTTAATTTTAACTGTCAGCACTGAGAAAAGTTTCGTAATATTTCAACGCGATTGCTAAAAGCGCTCTTTGTTTTCGTACTAAAATTTTCGAAAAAGTTTGAAATTAAATGACATTACTTTGGCATTGTTATTTCAATGGTAATTTTACTGTACAATTCATTTATTATTTTTAAATGAAGATTATTCATAACAATCATGTGATATGTAATACCATGAATATCATTGCAAATTTAGAACGTAGATAAGTCATTATTTTACATAACGCTTTTAGTTTATGTAAACAAAAATGTTACATTACTGTGATTTCAGTTGAATTATAACATTGAATTATATATATAAAGTATTCCAAAAAATAACATAGCGAAGCTGGAACATAGACCACTGTTAATTCTGGCAAAATGCAAATGCGGATTTTGTTCAATTACAATTTCGCAGGATCAACAATATGAAATTTTGCAATACGTTCATAAGGTAAACGATTGCGAAAATCATGGCGCCAACCAAATTCCTTTTACGAGGAAAAAAAAAAAGAAAGAAAAAAGCAAACAAGAACGTTGCTCGTAGCAACATTTACGAGCACATTACCACAAAATACAAAATCCACGGATTAATCGACTTATCACCTCGAACGATATTTTTATTCAAAATTCGCCTTATAATCCGCGCGATATGCACTTTTCGATAAGCCCCGAGACTTTTTCCATTTTCATAGATCGCTCGAACGGTTCTTGTTTTTTTCCATTAATGTCCATCTAAATTTTGCACGCGCGTAAATGGCATATTGCTCGAGCGCTAAGAAAACAGTATTTAAAGTGCAAATCGACTTCATATCGGAGTTCTTTTTCCCCGAGAAGACGACGGTGAAAAGATCGTTGGATCCCAGAGAAATCCGCTTAGCGTCAATACCCGGCTCAACTAAGCAGCACGAGTGTCTTAGCTAAACAGCCAGATACGTTCCAGAGATATGAGATACTTATAGTACTTGGTAGTACGAACTCGTGACCGGCAGGGCTGCGCCGGGATAGTTGCCCTCTTCAACCGTTAAAGGAGCCAAAGAAAAGCTCTTCTGTGTGGGTGCACACAGACGACTATGTTAAACACTTTAGACGAGCGCTCGTTAAAACGAGAGATACCGAGAGGCGAAAAAGGGAAGTGTGCATTAAATAATTGCATTGGCCATTTTCGTCGGAGAAAGTGTTAATAAAGGGGAAACGTTACGAGGAGAGTATGAATGGAAATTAGCGTTCAAGTGGGGAACGAGTTAAAGATCGAAATGTGATTGCGTCAGCCGGATGAATATTTGGGGACGATGGATGGTGGAATAAATTTGCGCGAGCGAACTCTGCAGATTGACTCGTTTATGGGACGTCGATATGAAGATCGAGTTCGTTATGAACTGGCGAACATGTTTTACTTGAAAGTCGGTCGATATCTCTAAGTGCCGAAGGTAATTTGTTACAAAATTCGATTACCACTGGATCTCTTGTCGCCGGGGCCTTCGGCGTCGGGCAAAAATTCAATTTGACTAGTTCGCTTCGGACCGGCAAATCATTTTACAATTAATATCCAATTTTATTCGACGATGAGTTTGCCGGTAATTGTTTGTTTATGCAATTTCATCGGTAACTGTGAATTCCTTTTAACAGCGAAATAGATGTTTGTGAACGGTTAAGAAAATATATCAGGAACAAATCGGTGAAAACGGTTGGCATTTGAAGTAGTCGTGTGCGTTGCAGAATTTTACAGACGTATGTTTGCGCGATCTATATATGAGCAGAATGTAATTCACATTTTGCTAACATAATGGCCGAGACTCATCGCCTCACAATAGCCAGTAATTTACATAGTAAGCAAAATCTCATCACTTAACCATTGTACATTGAATGGACAATCTCGAGACACTGTTTTGTAGCAACATCCAATCATAATTCATGAAAACTTTACACCGTAAGGTGCAGTTAAACACACATGAGTCATCCGCGATTAAATATAAATATTATATCTGCTTAATGTTAGTAAACTCAACCGGCTCACAATTTGCAAACTATTCAAGTCTATTTCCATAACAATTTCAGGAATGCTTCTATTGACGCAGTATCCAGAAATAACTAAAATCAATCATCAGTGCTGTTGACACGATAAATTTAATCTTCGATGTCAACAGTGAGACCAGTTTAACAGTTAAACTTTACGTTTCCGATACTAACTGTGTTGTTTTAAATGCAAATATGTTCTGGCGTATAAAAATATTTTCTTTCCAGAAAATAAACAATATATAATTTCTTAGATGTGTTAACGCGATGAAATGTAATACCCATTATTATTTTTTTGTTCATTTTTCAATCGATATGAAATTATTCATTTCATTAAAAAATTAACTCAAATCAGAAATAATATATGTCGGAGAAAATCATTGTATTTTCTTTAGTATTGTATCGAATACGTAACATGATTCGTTTACAGTCACAGTGCAACGGAGAATAAAATGTGCGATTACCCAGTTGGTACACGCACAGTACACAAATTCTTGCTACTTATATTAACCTCCCTCGAGGTCGAGAGAGGTCGGCGGAGATCCTATCGTCATCTTACCGAACGGGGAGGTTAATTGAATTTTCATGCAATTCGCGCTTTACCAACATACTCCCGTCTACGTCTACCTGTCTTTATTGCACCTCGAGCGACCTTCTTGGTGCTAATTGGAAATTTAGATAACCACACTCTTGCCATCCAAACTGTCTAAATATATCAAAATTCTTCGAGGCGGTTGATAACATCCAAATCCACCGCTAATCAACGTTCGATATGCTGCAACCATCGTGTCATGTATTATTAATTTCACTAGCAACACGTGCGACTTACAGATCTTATATCTACTATCGTAAACACTTGTTTAATTATTTCTTCAACAAGTATATATTTTCATTAATCGAAATCACCTCAATACAAAAACTATAGTCTTTTATTTAAATAGTTCAGAACTTTTTCAAATATATTTCTCAATTTTGATAAAATTGAATAATAATTTTTGAAAACAATATTGGATAATTGAAATTATTAAACCAATTTCGTACGAGCTATTAAACTGATAGTATGGTTTTATGAGTAATTTAATAGCATTTTAGATAATGAAATTATTGGTTTAGAGATAGTTGTTTAAGAGTGACAATGATTATTTATGATTTTTATGATAACGAATGTTGGCGTTATAATCACTATGCATTACAAGTTTCAGGAAGTTTGAAAAAAATGTTGAGTCGCTCCGCAAAAGGATGGAATCCACAAAAAAGCATTATTGCGGTGACAAAAAGTGTGGCTATACGTTAAAATAATGGCACTTTAAATGAGTACCAACAAAGTTGTCCGCAGTATCTCATATCTCAAAAATAAATCATTGTTACTTCGCAACGAAAAAAAAAAAAAAATCGTACCCAGTAGAATAACAACGTAGCCGCGACTCTGCGTAGAACTTTGCTGCATTCAACATTATAATTAATGAATCAATTTTCGGACGAGTAATATTAAAAGTTGCCGAGACCGTTATGTGGAGTGAATATCTAATTCATATTAGAAGTCTCGCAATGTGTATTCAAGGAATCCTTCGAGAATGAAGCAGTTCACTGCAATAAGTCGTAAACTTTTTTTTCATCGCGTGACAAACAACCGAGGCTCACATTTGTCACGAAAAGTGCTTCGCGATGTATGCTGAATCCTATACATATATGACGTTCAGTTTCATATATGTATATATATATATATATATATGTGTATGTGTATTGTTTGTAATATATATTTGTACGCAGTGTTCCCTTCTCAGATTCTATGCCCTGGGATAAAGTCTCGACTACTGGTACGTTTAAAGTCGCACGACATGAAACGGAACATTCCACATCAAGGTGACAAAGTGGCGATGTTTACAGCGCTCAATACCCAAGGCGTGAGTTACGCGAGCCCGCTGCAGTAGCTTCCATAAAAAAATGACGATATTATCAGTATAACTTTATCAGCGCTTCACATCTAGGCAAATGTCTCGAGAAAAATAAAACTCTGGACATTACGACCGTGAATGATAACGCAGGACCTTTAAATTGTGACAGGATAGTCTGCTTTACGTCCACAGGTGTTACGTTTCGCAGAGAATAAGGATAAATCATATGTTTGGACTCAAATATAAAAAATTGCTATAAAAGTCAACACAGAAACCCGTATAACGTACTTTATGTTGGATGGAATTGTACTTTTTCATATACCCTCTCAATTAAAAATAATTCTATGATTTATAAGTTATATCTAGAAATTATTTCGATGCTCTTCATTCGTATGAAATGTAAAAAGAGTTAATAGTTTTTTCTTTCTATTTGGGAAGAAGAGAATAGATGAAAGTAACTGTTTCGTTTCTGAGACAAAATTTGATAAGCAGTTATTGAACTAATGATTTTATGGCCAATTTTATTACGAGTATTTTTAACCAAATAAAAAACATTATTGCACGAGGTTAATGCACAAGAAAAGATAATAAGATAAAAGCATTAAAATGATAAGAGATTTTAATTAGTGCAGCAGAGGTATTCCTTTGTTTGTGTAAAACTGATGGCAATCGTGACTGATAACATTTTTTTGTCTGTTTAGTCAGACATTACGTTCTTATCTATGATATTTATTTAAAAAAAGAAATAGATAAAATTACATTTCAACATTGCATATTTTTGCGTTGCAGATATATTCTTCACAAATGCGTATTAAATAGCGTATGAAATTTATCGACTGATATTAAAAAAAAAAAAAAACATATTCGTTACATTTTCAACGTTAGACTTGTAATTAAATTTATTCAATTTTATCATGAAATAATAAAACTAATTTTGATTAAAAAAAAAATGCAGGAAATATTTGCAAACATATTTTATGTACCTCATATTACAGAAAAATTGAATAAACGTAAATGAACATAAAATAAATACAAAAAATTAATTTCATTTGAAAATGAGCTTTTTCATGTAACTCGATGTTTTTTAACATGACAGAAAAAAATGTATCACCTCATGGTGCATAATTTGTCTACGGTTTCAGCAGACGATGTAACGAGTATATTTCGTGCATTCTCATCTTAGTATTTTATTTTAGTCGTTGAAATTTGTTTGTCGTTTTAATTTTTCAAGACGCTTTAAAGGAAACTGTTATTTAATTTATCAAACAATTATCTTAAGTATATTCAGCACGCAAAGCAGAGGAAAATAAAATTACATCGTATTTATACAATGATGTTTTTTTTTGTCGACGATTTGTACCAAAAATAAACTTTTAGTGACGCGAAACATGAATCAGTTCTGTCATATTGAATCCACCAAGGGATGACATGACAAAACTGACAGTAATAAATATAATATTCGATATAAAATAAAATTCGATATAACACAAGAAATTACATTATTCCCTCAGAAATACCTTGCAAAGATTATTAAACGTTTCTCTACAAGCGTGTCTAATTCAATTTCAGCTAACGAAGTAAAGAAGTTCAGTAATAAGTAAATTCTATTAAACAACATAATTGTGTAGAAACAACTCCGTCTCTGCAACGCGAGGTTTGTGTGCTTGCTCGATTAGCATTAAGAATCAACTAGCCATGGACATTAAAAATAATAGTTTCCCAGAGCAAATATAAAAGGGGAACGCTTTGAAGAAAAATGTAGCCTCTTTAAGCAGCGACGGCGATTATTCGTATATGAAATATAATATATTTAGGATGAAACACCATAACCCCTTGAAAATAATTGACCATGTAAAAATAACAAGCTCACTGGTATTCTCATAACTAAATATATATACGAAGCCATGTATTATGTTAACATTTATTCAACATTTAATTAAGCTAAACGTATTATATTATTTTTTTGAAAAATTCCATATTAAAGGAAAAGGTATCGCGGAAAAGCGATTTAATAACTAATTTATAACTGTCACGGCTTGGTGCTGATATGGTAATAAGCTCCTTAATGCGTTATTATCGGATTTAATGCGAAATTTATAATATTCTTAGTTGAATTCAAATAAAGAAACAGCTTTAAGGAGCTGTGTTGAAATAATTGCATTAGATAAGCATCGACTTTAAAAATGTAATGTCAGACTTTTCATTAATATAAATTATGAATGTGCGAATGCAAATGAATTCATTTGTGGGGGGGGGGAAAAAAAAGTCACTTTCTTCATTTTCACGTAGATCACAACTGAAATGTAAAAGTCTTCTCAGCGAATGAATTTAAACGTTCTACAGATAAAGTATTTTTTAATCCACAATATAAATTATTGTTAATATTTAAACTGCCTCTGCCGTCTTTTCTGGCGATTGTGAAATCGTTGAGAAGGAATCCGGTTATACAAACTGGATTTTCCACATAATATTTTGATAAGGAGATTTCTGACGAAGTTGTGAATAAAATCTTCTAACTGTAAATAATCTTATAGTAACAGTAATTAGATTTGTATTAAACAGATTGTGCGATTATTACAATCAAAAAGGAATTCCAGTGGCGAAAACCAAAGACATAAGAATTGCCAAGATTCGAGGCCGAAGAACGTCGTGGATAAAAGTTACTAATTTTTATTACAATATTACACGTGAACAAGAAATTCAACATAAATGCGATAAAGTTTAATGGATTAAGTTCCATCTCGTTAACGATCGTTACTGCATTGCACGTACAAAGATTTACGCATTTGTGCTCGTAATATGCTTTAAACTTTAAATAGACGATAAGAGAATATTTCTATAATTCACAATCGAATTTCATGGGTTTTGATAGTTTATTGTAATGATAGTCGAGGGATGGTTTGCGTGGTTATCGATATATAATGAAAGGCAACTAACTTAATTTTGGGATTACACACATACGAAATATATGGTTCGTAAAACAAATGGAAATTCAAAGGTAGTATCAGAATCTAATTTAAAGCGAATTAAGTTACATCAATGTTTTATGAAAATAGACTATTTTATCGTTCAACGAATTAATCAGAAATCATGAAACTAATAAAACTGTGTCAATAGATATTAGATCATTGTGGACAATTGTGATAAGTACGTGAAAAATGATAGTTTAAATTTCATGCACACAAACTGTATACTATCCCTACAAATCAACGACACTCGCTAGATTAACAAAAGAGCCAATTAAACGTTCATGATATGGAAATGCGAAATCTCTTGGGCTGTAAATTTTTTACTAAAGCAGGACAAGGAATCAATTTAACGATCTGTTTATTTAGCTATCCGATTGCTCTGTGTTAATACTCTCTCTCTTTATGTATATATATATATATATATATATATATCTATCTCACAAAAGCACTTGGAAACAAATACAACTTTAGCCAGGCATTGTTAGTTGGAGTTGATAATCGCAGTCGGAACGTGCAACCCGATCGTCTTAATCATTCACGAAGCTCGCCCCGGTCAAACTTATTAAAGATACACGCGAGCTCAAGGCTAATATATATCTGCAGCAGGAAATGAACGGTCTTGCTTCCTAACGTTCAATGACTCGTGCGCCAATATTGATACTTATCAATAGCCATCCGTATATAATTGGCAGGCATCGAGAGACTACAACGCGATAACACGGCTCACTGATCCGAGCCGAGACGTTTGTATCAGTGGCCTGAGCGTCACGCGTCGCGCCAAACGCTGTCGCAAAAGCCTTCGGAATGGATTAATGTCGCGAGCGACGTATACAGTCAATAGCGCTGTTGGATTGATGTCGCGGACTTTGCTGTCGGTGATTTAATTCGGCGCGCGCGTCAGTCACGGTTCGCGTCTTCAATGCCCCATTCGTCACCGCGCCTATTTTTAATTTCGACCCCTCTCTGTTCGTTCATTTCGCGCCGTTGATATATATATATATATTTTTTTTTTCGGCAACGAATAATATTTCTGCATCAGTCAACATCACGAATAGCAATGTAAATCTGATCGAACCCGCGTTCGAAAATAGAACCGAAATCGATGAAAATTGCTGTGGAATTTATTATACGGCATTCAGAAAAATGGAACTGCATATCATTTTGATATGCTATTTCTTTTTCTTTTTTTTTTTTTTTTTACACAAAAATATTTCATATGTTACGACCGGTTTTATGTAATGCAAAATTTCGGTTTGATCAAAATATAGCTTTTCATTTACAACTGGTGAAAATATTAAAAATCAAAGGATAATCGATATTTTAATGCGTATGGATATAGACGCTACATTAAAACTGTTTACGGGTATTATTGTACTTTCCGAAGTGTTTTATGCGATTGCATTTTTTATTAAGGATATTATCATAAACAATATTCTAATTACTTTCCTCGAACTGTGGCGACATAATATTCAATAATTTGTATTCCTCGTATATGTTCCATTGGAATCACTTACAATTATTTTACATAAACATAGATCAAAAAAGTTTACGACATGGTAGCGAGCTCACAGTGCAATGCATATGCATCCCAGCATGCGTGTTGATAATGTCAGAAGATTAGTTACGTGGCCTGCGCTATACTTACACGAAATCGACAGTAGTTCAGCATTAATCAAACAAATATTTATACGCTCCATTAAGTTTTATCTGTGATTTTAATTTTTGAGAATTATACAGGCTTAATTATGCCACGCCATTATGCAAGTTCATATTCATTAAATTGAAATTAATTGAACAATCAGAATAATTATCAAGCGAAATTCGTGGAAATTGCACAAATGAAATATTCAATTATTATTATCAATAGGATTTATACGTTTTCGCAAACAAAATTCATAGACAACAAATTGCAAAAATTCTTGGGGTTATAAAAATTACAATTTTTATATTACAAGACGTATATCTTTGTATGAGTTTAATGAAATTCATAAATATTCTATCTGCTTAAAACTGAGATAGCGAACTTTTATTTATGAGCTTTGAAGACATAAATTATTGAAAAGTAGAATGCATAAATAAGTTTATATTGACTATGATATTTAACAAAATCATGACTTATGTTCACTCGTAATTAGTCTTTTTCCGTTAATCAAACGTAGCCCAGTTTCATTCTCGTTGAAAAGTTTGTTTACGAAACACGAAACGATGGAAAATTTTGAATCCGATTATTCTGAAATCTATTATTTCAACATATATCCATTAAAATAATGAGGAAAAAAATGAGTGTTTTTTTAGCGAGATATAACTTTTTCTACAAGTTTCCTATTCAAATGATAAATTAATTCCTATTCAAATGATAATGCATTGAATATATATCTCAATAATGCGGTCCGGTAATTGCAATCATGAATTCCAATCAATAATCTAATTATCTCATTTATCATTGGACGCCTTAATTTAGTGCAATTTATCTGTTCATTTAAATTAATTAATAACAGATTTCCTCGTAAATGTTTTATTCAATTCGTCTCTTTAAAAACTCCAAAAAGTTTCGTTTTAAAACAATTTTGTTGTCAAGATGCGAAAATAATACGAAGCTCTCTTTCGCTCTCGATTAAAATCAAGTTCAAACATTAACGAGCTTACATCATATAAATTGGGAAATTAAAAACCGTACAATCAATCACAGATTCTTCATTAAATTTGTATATAGTTCGCAAATGCCAGAAGTCGTAAAAAGCAACGTTACTTTTGACTTCATTTGTAGCATACATTTTTAACGTAAAGCAATTTAATTGAGAAAATAAAATGTTTCAGTGCCATTAAAAGAATCTAAAATTTTTTTTTTTTTTTACTTTTTACATCATCATCATTATTATTACGTGAAGCGATGTTAACTGAACGTGAAATCAGAAATTTATGACCTTCCATTTGATGCACGAAATGACGTTGTAAGGGCCAACGAACAGTTGCGATTGATTCGTCAAATTAATATTACGTAACGCGCCATAACAAAACGTTTTCAGATTTCCTGAATTAAGCCCATTGCAGTGCATAGCATAGGCATTAACCGTCTACACAGTAATATTTCCTACATTCCACAAAATAACGTATGATTTACACAATAATTCATGCATAACATTGCCGGGCTTTTAACTCTTGACATTGCGTTTCCAAATTTCAAATGTCCATTACTGCCGCTAAACGGAATACGCCCTCGTAACTGAATTATTGACTCAAAGTGATCGTTATCGCGCTGCGGGTAAATTTTCCCGCATAAGTAATGCTTTATGCAGTTTATCAAGCCGCACAATGCACTCGGATTATTTTATGAAATGCATTTCATTATGTATTGTAAGTATCCGCGCTTCATTGATCAAACCTTTCCCCCCCCCCCTGGGGTGAACCGTGTTGCATCTTTGTTATCCCGCGAATTTTATTATATGTTCGAGGAGGATGAAAAATTGCGAATTTCAGTTAACGAAGCTTCAGATATAATCACACGAAAACATTTGTATTTCAAATATATTTCATTTTCACGTTAATTTCAAAAGTCAATTGCTAAAAGAGACTTTAGTTTTTTAAGTGATTAATTTAGTTTTTGTTATTAATAATTGAAATGACATTTTTTTCGATGGAAAATTGTTTATGATTATTTCTGAAACACAATGAACAAAAATCAGAATATATCGTTTAATGAAATATATATTGCGTTATTATTTTTCGCGTGGTTTATAATCGGTCAATATTGTCGTCGTTGAAAATTGGCACGGTGACTTTTTATTCGGGAAAAATAATTTTCTGTTTCACTTTTCAACCGCCGCATTGGGAAAATACAAATTTACGAATCATTTGTTCGGTGGCGTTTCTGGACCATCATTTGTTGATAATGGGAGCCCGGAAATATTGAACTCATTGAGATTGAGAGCCATCCAGTCGAGAGAATTGGACCTTCCTTCAATCTCAATGAAACCTATAAAGGCATTCCGCGCGCCACCGGAACTCCGAGAATTTTCAAATACTCTAAGCTTTTTCGGATTCGAAATTGATAAATAAATAGCTGCAATGTTCTAAGAAATTATCCGACATTTTTACCGCAAATTGTGGATTTTTCTGAAATTTATTTCCTTGGAAAAATTATTGCACGGTGTGTTTAACTGCCGAGATATTCTGGTAGCTTTTAAACGATTTCTTCGACGCGAAAAAGAAATCGTTTCGTTTTAAGACGGTTTTCGGTTAGCCTGGAAACGACTACTTCAGGAGAGTAAAACTTAATGGACACACTAATGTGGATTTAGAGACTATAATTGAGAAAATTAATTGCGAAACAGCTGCATTCATTTTTGTGTATTTTTCAGCAATAAAATTGTAAAAGTGAAAAATTCATATAAAGCCTTTTAAATTATGAAAAAGGTTTTTAAACACTTTGAGTTAATAAATATTAAAAATGAATGCATTAAAAGTGCTGAATTTCAAATGTTGAACGATTGCAGTTATTTTAAATGAAAGCACGCGCATAAATAAGTTTCAATTTTATTTTACATTAAATTTCTATTCGTCGTATTCCCTTCTTTTACACTCACAGGAAGATTTGCTTACTTTCGAATTAAATTGTCTAATGGTCATATCATTTATGAACCTAAATGGGTTTTTTGCTAAAAATAAATTGAACTTTTTAGAAGCAGGAAAGGCCAAATGTAAAATTAAAAAAAAAATGTGTATAAACGATGATACCAATAATACACTAGACATGATTAAAAAATAATATTTTTACTCTAAGAAATCTTTTAAAATGTTTACTACTTGAAAATTTTATTTTTGTGTTACTTTTTAATAATTTTTTAGCTTTAAAAATAACTCCCTCGTAAACACTTTGTTTCAACTTTAATTTAGTGTCACATTGTCACGTATCGATGATAGAAAATACTACAATTTTATTATACTTGTTATATTATATATTCTTCCTAGATTATGAATTATTAATACGAATCATCGTTATTATCATGTTCTTTCACTATTAAAATTGCGCACGATCATCTATAATCACACAGTAATTTATATCCTTTCTAAAAAACACATCACGATTTCATCGTATACCATCTTAAAAAATTATTGATAATCATAAATGTTTATGCTTATATGGTTAATGGGAAACCATTATCATAAATAATATTCCATAATTAGTCATGATTATTAATATGGTCATATATATTATAATTAATTTCCGTTACAAGGGATTTTTTATGTGCAACATAATAATTGCTCGTGAAAAGGGTAATCGTATACATGAAACAATTCGTCCTTGAATATACATTTTCCTCAAATATTAATCGGTGCAGTCGAATAAACTCATGTTAATCGTGCAAATAATCATTGCAACAAAGTTGTTCTCGAATTTCATTAACATTTTTAACAAATTGCACAACATTAATAAAAACACATTTAGCTTGTACAAAATGTATTTTGTATGCAACAGTTTTCACTCTACAAATAATGTCTTGATTAAAGTTAATTATAAACAAAACGTTGTTTTAAATCCAGAAAACATAAATGGCGAATGCAATGAGCGAATAATTTGTCTCGGCGTATACTTTGAGGTAGAAATAAATAAGTAGCATTAGCGTCTTAAGGCACGTCTCCATTATTATACGAGGTAAAGCCAATCTTTTCAGTTATATCGATGTTACTACTAGTTTCCAAATACAGTAAACTTTGAAATTCGAGATTCCTAAAGTGAACCACTTTCGTTGAGTCTAAGCGCTGCTCGCATCGGCAATTTGCAAGAATTGACGTCGTTAAGCCTCAAAAGCAATCAATACCGGTGCATTTCGTTTAATGGCATCGCCGATTATGTCAATTCTCGCTCGCCATACTTTGGGTTGTATATACCTCGTGAATAAAACGCTGATAAATCTTCCCCTCGCGTATGTTCGTTTGCGTGAACTTGCTCTCCTTCAAAGTACCGGTTATCCAGCAATTTGTCGGTTCTGCCAACACGTCGACGCTCGTTCCCGCGAAAAACAGTGTGCAAAATTACGACAAGAATGTCAAACACTTTTTTTTTTTTTTTTTTTTTTTTGTTAATATTCGTTCGTTAATTTTTTGACGCGAACCGACAAAATCCGTGGCGTCTATGTCACATCGACAGAAATAAAATTCAAAGAAGAATTTCGTTTGATGTTGCAAATTAACACATTGGAAAAAACTAAATTATACTCTTTTGTGAAGCCTTCGCGTAAACCGGTTGATCCTACTACATTTGCAGCGGCTCCACTCCGGTGTAATAAAAATTATAAACACTTTTTTTTAAGTGTAAATAAATTTATTTTGATTTCAGCTGCGTTTCGTAACACAAAAATATCTAGATATCCTAATGTCTAACTTTCTGCATTGTAAGTCGATACCATTCCACTGTTAAACCGAGACAACACTAATTACGGAAATCAACTACTTCGCTGTATTTGTTCGAGGAGTTAAGAAACGTGTCGGATCGATGGATTCGAAAATGAATCGATATTTGTTCAAATCTATCAACACATCCTTTCTCACATGAAGAAGGTGATTCGGATAAAGTTAACTCGCAAACTTTGGCTCTTGAGCAGTTTCAAATGTAGCACTCGTAGTACGTACTTCCGTGGGAGATCGATTTCAGAAACTAAAGTCTATCCGAACAACCCCCTGCCTGCATTCGAACGTAGCCAACTAATCTCTACATCCCAGCTATTGCAGCAGCCTTTCACCGCGACTCTAAGCTCATCCAGAACCTGCCCTTCATCGTCTACAGCAGATCCCATTTATCTGCGTGTACGTGTCCCAGCCCAATTATTATCATCCGCGTGTAAACTTTCGCAAGAGTCCCGGAATCAGATGCAACGACCATCAAAATCTCCAACGCATTTCCTAATCGTGGAAAACATTTTAGGAATTTCAAAATATTTTCATATCGTCGAATCGTTGGAATATTTTGGATTTTTTTTTTTTCATTTTCAGATGTAACAGCGTGATCGATATTCTCAAAATATTTTATACTCTCGTAAAGTATTTTCAAATACGTCGGAATCTTCGTAAAAGACAAACAAATATTCTGAGAAAATTCCTGAAATATTTCGTGCTATTTGATATTTAGTCAAAATAACGTTACTCCTTAGACATCGCAACGTTGAAGTGCGAATAATGTACGAAATTCGCGAATAAATATAAAAGACTTTCAGATCTTACTGGGAAAGTGTATGGAAAATGCAAAGGCGCATGTGAACAACTGAAAAGAAATATTCAGAAAGTTCAACGATCTGTACAAACGATTCCAACTTTTGTATTTTTCGTAACACTTGTTGCATAATTCTTACAATGCGGAAAAAAAAACTCAGTACATTGTCAAATAAATGACAGAACGCTTTATCTTATAATTGGAATTCTGCTGGTAAATAAGACAAGGTGGTTTGTTACATAGTTGAATTGTCGATTGAAATAATGGCATTTGAAACTGTGAAACTTTGAAAATAAAAACGTCGATAAACGTTTAACTTCTAAGAGTTAAGAAGATGTTCAATTTGGAATATTTTTCGTCGAATTAAAATCCTATTGCATCAGTTTAAATATTTAAATAACCAAGTTCATTACGTAGAGTTAATTGAAATAGTATTTAATTTCAAAGTATTAAATAACTGATATTTGAAAAGTAGTTGTATTTTTATTTTTATATCATTTGGTGTTTAAAATCTAATGTTGAAAAATTGGAAAGAAAAAAAAAAAGCTTTTTAATTAACAAATTGATACATTTGTAGCAATCATCTGTACGATTAAAATGTTACGGTTCGATTAATTTTCATGGATTATAATAGAGAAGTTCGAATTTTGTTTTGTTTTCTTTTTTATGAAAATGTCTGACTTTTACGTAATTGAATATAACTATGAAAGTTTTACAAAGTTAATGTATTTAGCATGACAATCTTATTATAAATGAAAACTCTACAAAGAAATAGAACATGAGTAATTATTAAGCTGCGAGTGACATGAACACATCATAATTACATACGAAGTTTGTACGAGTCTTGTGTTTGTTTTTCAAAAGCAGATAGTTACGTTTAAATTACTGTCTCATTAATATTTGTCATATACACCTCTGTTTACTTTACACCGCAGTGATACAAACGCTAAATAATATGATTAATTGCGATATGCAGAGTGAATTTAATTACACTGATTCGTACAACTGCTGCAAGATCACCTAAATCATTCGAACGGATTAGAACATTTTTAAACATTATATATGACAATGCCAGATTTCGCTGAATTTATCAAATGATAAATTCATTCCATCGATATTTAGTCAATTAACGTTCACCGAACTTCAAATGAATCATTTAAAAAATATCTACAGTAATGCGATGTTTTAAAAGTGTACATAAAACTGTCGTTTAAAAATTTATGATTTTAATCTTATCCATTATACGATTTTTCACTTCAAATCATAAAATCCTCGAGTTATGAATCAAAATAGAGCTGTGCTTTAATTCATAATTAAAAGCCATTTTATGAAGAATAATCACTGAAATGCCCAAACACGTACTAAAAAATTAATTACAAAAATTATTCGAATTTTCTTTTTTTTTTTATAGGGGATTAATGTGTTTATTTCTCCCGAAGGAATAGATTTGTTGATGTTACGTATTAGATGGCGTTATTAGTTGTATCAGTATTATCGTTATACTAAATCAATGTTTCGCAGAATTTGATATCACAAGAGTCAATTTTGATTACATTCCGTGCAGTAATTATTGTCAGCATCGTTCGGCAGATATTACGTTCTATGACAGAACGACATGCCGATAACGCATACGTAATCAATGATTACAAGTCTCGAGAATTCGGAGCAGTTGGAGGCAAGTACAAAAGGTCATCTTTCTCACAAGGCACAAAGATTCGTGTTATCACGACTCTTCATTGTTCCACATTGTTGGAATCAATTTTGCTTATTGTTAATTTCTAAAAAAAAAAAAAAAATTGGCAATGAATCTTTGATGTTTTATTGAAAACGTTCTACATAATATTTTTGGATGGTTTAATACTGTCTTTGAATCGTGTGACATATAAAGAGGAACATAAAAAGAAGTATACAAAGACTGCGGCTATTGAGCAATACACAACGTTTTAAATTGCGGTTAGAATTCTAAAAAAAAAAAAGGAAGTAATAATGAGGTCTAATTCAAAGATATTTTCAAGAACATAAACGTCCAGAGCAACGTGTGTGGGGCTTAACATTTATTTTAAGAAATGAAATCTTAAATCAGCTTCTTAAAGACCAAGTCTAAAGAAAGAATAAATAGCTATGAAAAATTAACTTTATGTGCAACTCTGCAATATTCGCGATAATGAATTTAAAGATGATAATACAAATGAAAGAAATGATGTTTCCATTTCTCAGATTCTAAATTGATATCGAATTTAAAATTTATGATTGAAGAATTTTTTTAATTAAACTGACAAAGTTTGTTAGAGAAGCGATTAACTTTTTAACTGAAAGCATTCAAGTAGGTTTGATAGGCATAATTTTATTAAATTGAAAAAATATCCATTGATTTAACTTGAAATCCATTGAAATTAACTTATCAGACAATCGAGCCCTCCTCAAATCACAAGAACTTATAAACAAAGAATAAAGAACTGTTACAGCATTTAAAATTAATTCAAGCGCTCATTCATTACGTTCTTACATTCATACAATTTCCAAATAAATATTAAAAAAAAAAGATTCTTAAAAAACTCCTGATATATTACACAGCATAAATTTAACTTTGTAGTTTTATCGACGGCAATCGTTATCTTTACGTTGAAATATGGTAAAATCGTAAGAAAATTCGCGAAACTTTTCAAGACTTATAAAACGTAATGTTCTCTGTTGTAATAAAATTCTTCGAATGAAAGTCATTATTTCATTTTCAATATTAACCCCAAGAAAAGTATATTCGAATAAATTGTAGATTTAAAAAAAAAAAAAAATTCAAAAGTCTTAATTAAATAAAATATTTTAACATTGTGTAAAATCATATAACAAGACTCGTAATAAGATAACATTTTCAATTAGCAACACAATAAAGCAAACAGCGGTCTCTCTGAGTTACTTAAGGAGGTATATCAATAAACAACTTACACAAATTACACGAAGCGTACTTATTGAATTAATGTTTACAAATGAACATAACTAATTTAATTACGCCTGCGCGCCGAGATAATATTTAGTTGTATCAAACCCAAGAGCACAATGTGGAGAGCACTAAACGCTTTCGCCGTAACCGCGTAAATCGCAATCAAGCTAACAAAAGCGATGGCAAACAATCTGAAGCATTTAAAAATATTAGTTCACGCGCGTCAAACAAAATTGATGCGATTTCAATTGCTAATCCCAGCAATGTCCATAAAACACGCTGCGCCATAAATAACGAGCGGGAAATAAAAAAAAAAAAAAAAAAAAAAAAAAAACGCGACTTATGCAGATAACTTCTCTAATATAATAGCCATAATTTTTGCCAACGTTTAGCAATAAATAAACGCAGCCTCACATCTACGATATTAAACGACACACAATGTACCAAAGAATTACGCATCATCAGCGTGACAGCATCGTCGTTCTGATCGTGTCAATCGCGTAGATAACGTTTAACGTCGATTGCTCAGGGATCGGCTCGTAATAGCTATTGAATAACTAATTGCACACGTTTATTTTTACAGTAAGAGTTCACGGTCTGCCATAATATCCAGTTATTTTCTCGACATTTAAGTGGCTACCGCGATGAATATGGAATTTTCTCATCGGTCCCGCACTTTCAAGGAATTACAAAACCTTTTTCGACGTCGCGATTTTCATTAGCTCGCCCAACGAAAATTACACGCTTTTTGCGCTGCCATGCAAATGGCCCTCGGTTTGTTTATTTCGCCGTCGATTATTTGATTATAAATAACGACGCATTTTAACGCAGAAAGTGAATACTGATGAAAAAGGAAACAAAAAACAAAAACTAGTTATTTGAATGTTAAATGAGTATTAAAAGGGTTTCTCTGCAAAGAGCTTTTTTTGCGTAAACTATATAATGAGGAACGCCAAATTTTGGACTTGATTTTTGAATCTAAAACGAAGGCTCGAATGACGATGTACGTAAAAATGATTATAACGAGTTTACTTTATGAATTTGTTCGCTGAACATTTGATGCGTATCAAATGACATAAAAAGACAATTATGTAAATATAAAGTAAACCTTAATACTTTGCCATTAATTTTTTATGTCTTAATGAAAGCGTAATGAACACGCATAATGCAGTCACTAGAACAGTGATTATTATATTTTGACCGGTTCGTTCGAAAATAAATTGACAACGAATATTCATTGACATTCAATCAATATTTAAATGAAGATATGCGCAGGTTTGCGTGAAACGCGATATTCATTCAATTCGATATTTTTTGCGGGGCCAAAAAAAAAAAAAAAATTAACGTCGAAAAACTCGAGCCTATCAAACGGGGTTATGGTTAATGCGTCGCGTGCGTTAAAATCGATTGTCGCAGAGGCGATATTCGTGTTAACAATAAAGTTCCGTGACTTGAGAGTGCCGGGTCGGTGCGCTCTTGTCGAGACTCAATTAAAACAAAAAATCACTTCTCCTCGTTTGCCGAATAAACAAAAGGTGAATCCTTCTTCTTTATCACTAAACTGATATACGTTGTACAATAAAAAGCTTTCAAGATATTTATCGTTTACACGAACAAATGTTTGAGCACGTTCGAAAAACGACAATTTTCTTTGCCGTTTAAACTAGTAGTTTTGTAACTATTGATAAAATGGTAGGATCTGTGATAAATTTTAGTTAGATGAATTTATATGTAATTGTATCAAAAACGATGTAATATTCTTCCGGGAATTCTTTCATATAATTCTAATATTATTACAAACAAAAAAGAAGAAAATCTTTGGAAGCTTTGCAAAAGTCTATGACAAATATCATTTGTCGGATAAACAAAATGAAATCGTCTATAAATCGATTTGTTTGTGAAAATGTTGCATCTGAAGCAAAAGAATAATGTGCATGAATGCATCGAAGTTTATGTCAAAGGCATGACATCATATTTACGAATGACGAATGGTTTGGAGAAGTCAAAACTGAAATCGAGATAGACAGAATTACGAGAAGCTTAGAATGCGGTACACAAGTTTTTCTGGCAAACGGTGATTGTATTTCGAATGGTGACGGTTTCGATCGTCGATGCGCTTTTTTTACCCCGAGTCGTTGTACTTTTTATTATTTCGCAGCTTTGTTTCTTTCGATTCACTCGAACGTTTCATCGCTTTCATAACTGCACTTTCTTAACGCGCTATTGCAACAAATGACTATAAATCAAACCCCAACCTCTGCTTCTAAAATCGAGTGATTTTTACTGTTCTTATTTCGAGGGATTAACTGGCTTTGGCAAAACGCCATTATTGGACCAAAGTTTAATTCAGCATTTTCAACAATAACTTTGCATAATTAATTGTCTCGTTAAAAAATTCCAAGTACAATTTAGAATGTCAGCGAGAAATAAAAAAACAAAATGATGATGATGATGTTTTATTCTTAACCGAGTCCCTAACAATTTACATCCTTCGTTTAGAATGCAATAAAAGTATATTTAATAACAATATGACGTAAAATAATATTCTTTAATGTGAAAATGAGAAATATTTATACGTGTAAATATGTATAATTATTGTATTCCTTATTTTCATCCAGTCCGCCATTATCTAACTTAAATTAAACCTGTCCCCTTTCAAGACAAGTAACAATTATCTTGTGTAATTTATGACAGTGTCGTATTATCTCATGCATTTTTTAACACTTAAGTGATTACATTTTTCATTTGATAAACATACTTATTAAAAATAATGTTATACGTGTAATTGCATTTTTCTCGCGTTCTTTATTAGTCGAGCATTTGAGCCTTTTCCGAAGAATGAGTGCAACGAATGATAACGAAATATTTCTGTTTGCATTTAATTACTTTTGCAATATCTACAATGAAAATAAATACCCTTGAAACGTTACTAATAGATTAGAGATTAAATATCCATTTCTTGATCTTATCGTAGCTAAATAAAGACCTGTTTTAAACACACGTTGTCATATTTTGATATATACCATTTAACTTTTTGTGCAAATTTATTTCACATTGAAAAGTGATACTGTAATTTGTTTGTAGTCAAATTCGTATGTTTTATAATAGATCTTGAATGAAATTAATAAACCAGTTTACTGATAATAACGTGCATTATTTTCATTTTACTGATAATCAGATATATTGTTAATTTAATTTTTATATGTAATACAAGATCTGTTTGCTTAAGTTGAAATTATATTTGTTAATGGTGAAATGTAAAAGAACTTTGAAAAGTTATTTACGACATAACATTAACCGTGATATATCACTATTCTTTGATTTATTACCATGCTCATGTACATCAGCATTCAACTTGAATCTACAAACTACGACTTTTCTCAACTGTTATAAGAAATACTAAGTGAGTAAAATACAGAACAATGGTACGTTTAGTTCATATCTTACGAAAAGCTTTACAAAGGATGAAAAAAGCAGCAAAATGAAATATATTATGTTTTAAATTTTTATACTTTGTGTTGTTATATTTTATGAATTATGTAAATTAATATTCAATATATTTTGTCATGATAATATTGATTCAACTTTTATGCTATATAAAAGTTAATGAAAACTGATACTGGAATTGACCAAGAAATTATTGTCATTTTTGTATTATTTTTTAAAATATATAATATTTTCATTAACAAAATGTTTTGAAATTTTAAAAGTGAATGCTTCTTACGATAATTATGATGTTAAA
>JABFQA010000256.1:0-22949 GCA_022817065.1 Probaryconus sp. ZL-2020
GGAATCTGAAAAAAAAAAAAAAAACTCCTAAACCCTTAGTTTGCATTAAAAAAAAAAATCTGTTTATTCGGATAAAAAAAAGCAACATTAAAATCTTCGAAAACAATTTCTTTTAAAACAATAATTACACAATTAATAATGTACGTTGATTTGGTAATTTAATATGAGTTTATATGAATATTAATTTTTAATTTACTTTTTTTAATAGATACACGTATGAATATTTATAAGACCTCTTGGTTAATAACAAAGTGTATAATGGTGTACAATGAAATTAATGTGCATGAAAATCCAAGTTTATGCTCATAGTAATATGATTTTTTCTAATTTGATACACAGGAACCAGTGCGTTACCTTATAACTGCATAATTTATACGACACGTGACAGAGGCTTCACTCCTCTCTCAAGGGCAATCATTTTAATAATCAATTCACGCCACACATTAGCGCACGCAGCACGTTAATTCAAATTTCAACAATCGTTAATGAACGCAAAGATGTTACTTTGCGTCCTTCACTTTCGTTGCAACGGAAAATCGAGGGAAGTCGCTTGACATATGAAATTGTTCATACGCGAAAATAATATGTTGGAACAAACTATTTTGTCATCCTAGCATGAAAAAGGCCTTTTCTCGGGCCTCTATACCGGGAGGGAATAACTTTTTCCCTCCCGGGAGCGGGAGAGAATCAATTCCCTCCCACTTTTGCGGGAGAAAAAGGGATTTTTTTCCTCCCTAGGGAGCAAAAATGACTTTTGAGAATCACTACTTTTTCTATTTGCTGTCAGTTTCAGCTAAATGAAATTCAAGCGCAATTACTACTCGATAAAAGGAATATGTATTTCTTTAATAATAAACGTTATTATTGTCATCATTACATAAATGTACATATTTATTAATATCTCTTAGAATGACTTTACATTAGCTCATAACTAACTTTTTTTTTCTACTTCTTCTTCTGCTTCTTCTAATTCTTTTTAGTGTCACCTACTTGCGAAACGTTCAATGCGTTGATTTATTATCTTACAGATGAAACATTACTCGATTTTACAGATAAATCGCGTGTTCCTTTATTTACTGTGCTCGGAAAATGTGTAATGCATTTAATATCAAGTGCTTCTTTATTTTTGCCATTAACATCTATATTATGTCACTGTAATAATTGATTGAGATTATGTTCCCGTCGTCCACTGAACAATAAGAACACATAAATTTTAAAACAGTCACTAAAGAAAATAAGGGGATTGGTATCTTCCCTTTTGCCTTTGTCATTGTCCGCGCAATGTATATTAATTAGGTAAATTGCAAATCTGCTGGCGAAATTAATCAATGCAAAAGATAACGACGAGAATGAAAATCTAATAAAATGACGTCCAGGAAATTTTGAACGAAAAAAAAAAAAAGAAAAAGAAAAACAATTTCTTTCGGAAATAAAAATCATAATTTTGATCAGCCTCCAATTGAAATATATACTGTTGATCTATTTCGATGTTTAATTCCTTTGTGCGATTTCTTTAAAGCTCCGTAAACCACGCGCCGAGGAATAATAAATTTCCTTGAAACGAGACAAATATTTGCGTTGCGAGTTAACTTCGAATACCATCAAGTTCGCGTTTAAAGCACGTTATTGTAATTGTTGGTTACAACTTGAATGACGTTCCATTAAGTTTCGATTCATTCAGCCTCATATGACAAATTACATAAGTCCTATGAGCTTGTGTACGCATCACATCCAATTCAATCCATATTGTTAATATTTCAATGTAATTAACAAATGCAGAGACGCGTAAAATAATAACTTACGTAACAGAAGAGTTGTTACAAAAATTTTTTCTTTTTCCTTTCAAAGGAATTTGGATATGAAAAGAGTGAAAGAAACTGTTCTTTCGATTCATTTTATTCTCTAGATACGATAAAAGGAAAGAGTTTTTCTTTCTTTCTTTTTAAGACGTGAAAATCGTCTTTGGAGAAGACCCTGGAATGGACTGGACTGGACACAGACGACGCATTCACGAGAGAAACCTCGCATTGTTAATCCACGTTATTGCATTACATAATCTAATGTTTATCCATGCATGAAAACACATTTCGTGTCTCGCGATTTTTAGCCGAGCAGAGACCCGCATTAAAAACGGCAAAATCAATACGCCATGATTGACTGGAAAACGAAACGACGCTGTGTTCTTCTCCTTTGCTATTTTCTGTGCAAAAGTACAATTGTTCGCACGTTTCTGCTCGTTCTTATTATCTTCGGAAGATCCATTGGGACTTTTATTGAGGTATTTTTAAATTGATATGGGACAAGTATTAAGCTAGGTCGTGTCCTACTTTTTGGCGCAGGTCAATGCAATATTTATTGGGTCGATGGATGTGTATTAGTTTTTGCAATTTTTATTTTGTTCTATCACACAATATCGTCATTTTTTAATCAAAGAATCAACAGTTTTCGTTGACATTTTTTGTTGTTGTATTTTATAAAATTTACGGTAAAAAAATTGTTCGACAATGATTCGCAGAAATTATCTCGAATCTTGGACGCGATACTGTTAATTGAAAAGATCGTTGAAGAGTGTTCATTTCTTGGCGTCTAAGGAAAACAAAAACCATCGGATTGTGTTCCATTAATGATTCTATCATCGGTCGTTTAACTCTTAGCATTGACTGCTGGCGTTATACAGCGCGTAGGATGACTGTGTATCATGGCAGTAAATTGATTCAAGTAAAAAAAAAAATAAAGATAAAAAAATAAGTGAGAAAAAGAAAAGTGGAACCATTTGTAAGTGCAAGTACGTTGAACTAGATAAGTGACTGGAGCTTAGAGCGTATTGTCAATGCAAGAACCAATAATATTATATACTATTGATCAATCACAGTTTCGAATTTGCATTAAGAAAAATTCACGTGCGTCAAGAGAGCAAGAATTGATAATATTTCATTGGAAATCTAAACCTAGAATCTGATTTTCGTATTCTAATTCAATTATTTCTTATCGTTGTTATATAATCTTCGTGCAACATCATTGTTTATTTCAAACAAATTCTATAATGATGTATTTGTTGAAATCGTGACTTTAAGTGTGTATAATCGTTTCTAAGATCAAAGAGAGAGCTATGTGTGTTGGTGATTCTGGAAGAGCATTATACCCTTGTATTTTTAACCGAAAAGGAAATGTAAGGGAAAATTCCCAGGCAGGCTTATAAGCATTTACAGGGTCTGTTTTTGGCAACGCTGTACGAGGGTCACACTTTTATGGATTTAAATGTAAATACTCGTCATCCGTGACCCTAGTTCCATGATTTTACACTTATAATAACTTCTATTTCAACCTAACCATTGGATACAGTTTTTTTTTTCTGATGCGCAATTGTTTAGATTTCTGTAACAACACCGATGATTTAAAGGTACTTAAATACTACTCAGAAAACATCTTGAGAATATTTTATGGAATATTTCTGTGGCCAATATTATATTCTCAAGACCGTAACGATTGAGAAATGTTAACAATCCACGATTTATTAATCGAAGAAACAAGAACAAATGGAATACGAGAGGTAAAAAGAATCTATTATTATCATTTGAACAGTTTCATCATTTTCTTATATAATTGAATGAAAAAAATAATGTCTTTTAAACTTTTAGATCCAATATGATAATTTTGAGAATTGATCCAATCGGTTGGAAAATGAGCATTCCCGAAGTGAATCGGCGTGCGAAAATTTCGCACGCGCCTCGGTGTCCGGGGCTGTCTACATATCATCGCATAAACGGCGTTTCTCGGATAAGCGAGATCGGAAGGTGTTTTGCGAGGAGGAGAGGGTAGGCGAAAAGAGCAAGGGAATGAATCGAAGGAATCCAAGATCGAGTTGAGAGAGTCGGCGGTACTGGTTTAATGCTGAGTCAGGTGCCACGATGCTTGGATCGCGTGTGCCTGATTCGCCAACGGAGATGGCGGAGAGCCGAGAGCGAGAGACAAGGACGCACCGAACGGTCCGTTTTCATCGCTCGACGCTCCTCGGTATACGGTCGATACGGCAACACCGTGCTCCCCTCACGCACGCATACACGCGCGCACACGCGCACACGACCAATCGCCCGTCTATATGCTTACTTTTGTCGATTCAGTATATAAGTACTTGGCGATTTTGTCAAGCTAAGTGCTAGAGACGAGAAACTCTTTTTTTCCAGTGGGTTTTTTTCGGTTCATTATGTTAGGGACCTGAATTAGACTTCTTAAAATACAATATTTAGGATGTAACGTTGCTAATTTTGGTAACTAAGTGAGGGTAATAGTTCAGGAATTGACGAGGAAATTGATTCTTTTTTGAGATGTCTCAGAAGTAGATAGATTCATTTACTTTACATCTTTTTGGTAAAGTTTTACTAAAAATTGGTCAAGTATTCTTTACTAAGAAAGATAGTAAATTTTTATTAGAATTACTTTTTTGATTGGTTGCTATAATACGTGGTTTATGAACCACGCTCTTATTTGTAAATATATAAATGAGAGCAATAATTATGATGATATTGGTTCTGATATTAAATTTGTTACCGTCAGTTTTTATCAGTATAAATTCATTTGAGCTTCATTCGTATCCTGTTAAACATTTGGAATATACATTGAAGGAAATTAATAAATTCCCAGCAATAATCATATAACGATCGTATGCAAATTAAATTTTTAATATTATTTAATTACAATTGCCACTGAAAAGATTATTTACCATACTATACAGTTAGAATAACGATAATAATACTGAAATTAAGGATAATTATCGTTCAATAATTACATCATAAATTAATATTTCATTTCCTCTATAAGCAGGACCATAAAAATATTCCGTTACAACACAATCCTAAAGTTCTGATCGTTAATCCATTCCACTTATACAATTATTGCCATTTTCGAATTCCTTTGCAAATAATGATTTACAAATATCCAATCTTCAATTTTCTCTTGTCGGATTTCATTCTGTTGAATCAATGTTAGCGGGTTTCAAAACATAGCTTTTCAGCACATTTTCTCAAACGAATCTGTCGATTCTTTACCAATTCTTTACCAAATAGTTTTTATGCGTTTTAAAGATTTGTCGATGAAAATCATTTTAAAGGATTCTTTAGTGATAATCGTTTCCAATGATAATCATTTCTGAATGATAATTAACAAAGATCATTAATATTGTGCGTCTATTTGTGGGCGTCAAAGTTTGATTGAAAAGTCATTTATTTAACAAATTAACGCGAGATTTGTGAATGTGTTATTGGTAGAATGGTCAGCAGCTCGGTTCGTTGCGCGTTTCGTTGAGTTTGGGGAGAATTGTGCTTGTGGCAACGTCGCACTGAGACGGATATGCTGACAAAAGGGAGTCTCTCGTCGAGGTTTTGGCCTGATGCATGAACTTCGTGCCAGTATTTATACACGTGGATCTGATCGCGCTTCTTATCACCAGAAACGCGATCTACCAAAAAATATCAATTCATTTCTATGATAATCACGGATTATCTTTTCATTTCCAAGGCCACACAACAAATACCTTAAACCTAGTAATTTCAGCAAAATTATAAGTTTGATATAAAAATGAAATGAAAATGATTGGATGTTTATGAAATATTTTGTACCTCGGCAGTGTTTAATATAATTAGATACAGAATTCATAAGATTGCATAAATCTAGATAACCGTTTATCAATTATTTATCTTAGGATCTTGATTATTATCTTAGTAAGTTGATCTTATCTTAAGTGTTTCTTTTCTTAGGATTGAAATTGTGGATGTTTAGATTATTGAAATTTCTGATTCATTCGTTGCAGAAACTGAAATGTTTCTTTTGAAATGTTTTCGATTTAGATCAAAAAAGGACATATTAAAAAGTCTTGAATAAACGAAGCATGTTGGATTAAACAAACAAATGGTTCGTATTTATGCGAACGGAAGATTAATTTATAAACCGAATGATGTCGAATATTAAACTGGATCATGTTGTTGTAACATCAATAGATATACTTCGAATTGAAGAGAAATCCATGCGGGATGATTATATTATTTTCACATGCGAATAATTCAAGACGACAAAGAAAAGGAAATCTCCCAATATTGAAGGGAATCTTGATTTTTGAGGAAAAAAAAAAAATACTTTACCGAAAATAACATCCAGTTGCTGTGAAATTTGAAGATCGCAATTGACTTGCAAATTGGTTTTTAATTTTCTAGAAAATAATACTACGATGATAATCATATTACGTAAAGTCGAATTTTGAAACTGGCCTACACGAGCTGGCTTCAACTTCTGCAGCAAATATACATACAAATAAACGCACACATAGGCCAATGACGCAATTGAACTTTCTAAAAAGATAGCCACTGTAAAAGTCTTTCGCGAAGCGTATATTTTCATCCGCGACTATAACAGCTCTCGGTATTCAAGGCAACGCAGAAACAAGATCGTCGATATGAAAACAAATTCCACACAACATCTGTAAAATTAAATATATGTGAATTCTCATACTTAGACGGCACATGGAAATTTTTTAAAATTCAGGTTGGTTTTATTATTTCCACGTAAATTCTTCTGTAATTTCTTACGACATAAAAACTAAATACTTTTAAAACTTCGATCTGAATCTGTTCAAAAGTTGTTTAACGGGCTTTTCATTTTTCACAGCAATGTTATTAAAAGTTGGGAAGTGTATTTGAAAAGTAAAAAAGTCTGTTGAATGGAATTCCAGTACAAATTAAACTGTAAGTAGTGTACTTTATTTCATGACTGCGTATAGAATTTTCTGTTCATTTCTATTTCTGTTTCCAGAGTATTATTAGCCGTATACCATTCTTGGAAAAATTGCAAAAGTTCGTGGGTGTGGATTTGTTTTCGCGACGACGATGGCTATTTTTTCGGAATGCGGGGCTTTTGCGTTTGAGGATCATTCGGAACTTGACTCCGGCGCCCGACATCCGCCTTTCTCCGAACCAAGTTCCTCTGCACGAGCTGTGCGCGAGATACATACGTCAAACGAGCATTGATGGATTAGCGCCTCGATAGAGTATTGGGACACCGCGATATTTTTCGCGATACAACTTTCTGCACTCAACATTCATCATCAAATAATTGATCATCAAATCATTCTTCGATCAATACGATAACGTTCATCATTACGTAACAAAATCAATGAAAAGAAAAAAAATTGTTTGCAAAAAATTCCACTGCATTTGAATTCTTGAAATGAACGGCACAAAACAGATATATACATCAAAGTCTGAAAAGACATAGTCTTTTCATCAGAAAAATGGTGCATCAATTGAAGCGATAATAACAATAATAATAGCCAGCCAGTGAGAACCAAACGAGAATGCGGAATGCATACGAAAACCCGGCGAAAAGTTAACGCAAAAATGTGACGGTGGTACGATGCATGGCATTCATATATGTCGCACGTATATTATTGGCGCATTGGAGAGCGACGAGGACGACGCTACTTCCTAGAGTGTCAGCCATCCTGGCCGAATGCGAAAAGTGGCAACGCTGTCGGATAAACAAAGACAAACGGATGCAACTCGAGAGACAGAGCGAACCGTTACTCGAATACGAGCAGAACGAACCAGGCCCGTATTCGTTATCCCAAAACCCTTAACTTCGGTGCAGACTTTTTTTGCAAAATCGAAGTAGGTTGTCTTGCAAAAATACGCGTTACAAGATCAAGAGGAAGCGTTAATCAAATTTGCCAATTTTTTTTTTTTTTTTTTTTAAACAAGGTTTGAAGGTGAAAACTTGTGAGTTTCAATTTGAATAGAAAAAGTAGAACGTGACACTGAGGAAATTAAATGATTGAATTAACAATTGAAATTATAAAAGTTGTAATTGCATTGTTTTATATGTTTTATAATTAACGTTAACATGCAAAGGTTGTATTGTTAAAACGTTTTGCATACGTTTTCATGTTTTATGATTTGAAAGGTTTCAATTGTTGTTTAATGTTTGAATAATACAAAGAGGTGTAAAAGGCAATTCGTCTGAATTGTATTTTCCATTCAAAAAAAAACATTCAAAATCATAGTGTAATGATCATTACGATTGAGTATGTTTTCTAAAGAAAGGAATTGAACGTAAGAGTTTTTCAATTGAAAAATTGGAAATAAATCATTTTTTGATGATTTAACAAATGTATATACGAAATTTCTTTTTTGCAAAAATTTCTCTTGTTCACTTTCACTGGCATCGTTAGCGTAATGAGTTTTTCACTCAAAGAACCAATGGGATGTAAAATTAATGTACACGTGTTTTTCTTGTTAAAGGTACGTTGCTGGGCGACTAACGAATAGTCGGGGAAACCATAACGCTTCTTTTCACCCTGTGCCCGGCGACAGCTGCTCGCTTTGCTCTCGCATTTGCTGATCTTGTCCCTTCGTTTTCTCTACTGTGTGCCCTCTTCTGTCTTTCGAGACACGCGCGATCGCAAACATGACCGTCTTTGGCTTGTTTTTATCGCGAGCGACACCGGTTCGAGAATATGCAATCTCACGCTTAGGCATTTCGTCTCAGGAGAGAGCGAGAGGGCTGGACATTGGGGAAGCGAGAGAGAGAGAGAGAGACTCGCATAGAGACAGAAGCAGCGTCAGTGGGCTCAAGCAGAAACTGCTGCCAAATAGACAGAGAAGGCAAACTCGTTTCAGTTTACTCGTGGATACTCGAGTCCAGAACGAAACTGTAACGTTTTGCATTTTTATGCGTTTCACCGAGAAATGGACGTTGATATTGATGTATTTTATTCTGCCATGGCTTATTTGAAATATGGTTTTGCCATTCGGATGACACATTCGGTTTTGCAATTTCTTGTTTTAACGTTTTTATTTAAAAAATGGATGGCATTCGTTAGTCGTAACACAATATATTTTTTAACAAATTTAGTATGGTGTAAAAATGAAAAAATTGTGTACTCGTTAAGTATTGTATTCAACTTTTATGAAGATATATTGTCGTTAAAATGTTCATTAATACATCGAATTAATCGCTGAAACAGGCGCACCAAGAGTGCATTAAAAAAAATGTGGAATCTCCAACAAAACCTTTAGCGCGAAATAGCACAGTTTAACGCGCGTCAGCTTGGCACTAAATCTCGAAGTTGTGATAAATGAAAAAAAAAAAATTGTTTAAATTATTATTGTCGTGACATATTAATGGCCTTGGCCGTCGAGTACAGTCGTAACTAAGAACCGAAAGCCGGTCGTCGGAAAGTGATCGGCGAAGCATGCACGAGCCTCGTTGCCGATGAGGTCACTGCACCTTTTCTCTCGCGACTCGTGCAGTCTTCTTGCATTATGACCTCGAACGTTGTTGCGCTGCCGAGCGCTCTCAGATCCTTGGGACACTTTCGAACGATGGTGCACAGTGATCCAAAACGCTGCAACTACCTGCATTGCACGTGCCACTGGTTCCCCTCCCCCCCCCCTTACAACCCTCTAATTGCAATGCAAATTAAGAACACTAAATTAAAAGCACTTGATTTTCAATCAAACGCAATTCCCAATTATTATCCAAGTATAAACATTACACAATCATTTTTGCAAAAGTAATAAAAGTTAAAGTTCCGCGAACAATTTAATTAAACAAAAAATTATGATGGATTTTATAAGGACATTTTTATTGAAGTGGAAAAAGCGTGCAAATAAATTCGACACAATTTATTTGGAAACTTTTTCCTCTTAAAGTTTATGTTAACTTTAAGAAAACTTAATGCAAAAGAAATGCTTTCATTTTATGCACACAATGACGTTTTTTTTCTTACAAGGTGCTTTATGTGCACTAAAGTTGGCTTTTTTTTATAGACTCTGTAATAATGATCGATGACAAATGGCGAGCGTGCGAGACGTTGCCATCTTTTTCTTTTTTCTTTTTTAAATTATGCTCTATGTATAGTGCTTCGTTTATCTTACATAACGCATCCAGTATATAGTTGAAAAGAGCAAGACTATTGTTCTCCCTACGACTCTTTTCGCAGTGTGCGATTATTTATGCGTGTAACTTTGCCTGCGTTCAATATAATCCATATATTTTATCCAGATGTCGACGTAAATCAAACTATCGTTTTTTTTTTTTTTTTTTTTTTTTTTTATCAAAAAACCGTAGTTACCGAAACATTGAACTTTTTATCTCCGGGGATAGATTTGCAATTTTTTATGCGACACTATGTATTTTTAAAAAAGTATGCAATTTATTTCACAACGTTATAACTAATTTCAGAAATTACAAATTCAGTTTATTTTGTGTCAAAAATAAATTTGCAACGACCGTGGAAATTTTTCCCTCGACCAAAAAACAAACTGAATTTGCGATTGCAAAATTGTAATGCTTTGGTCGTTGCGTGAAATTAGTGAGATTCGATAATTTATCGCCGAGTGTGTTATGACAAAAGGTAAACAGTGAAAAATTAAAAATCGTAATCTCATTGTATTGCGTCATCTTAAGCCGAACGTATAAGCGAAGAATTTGCAAAGATAAGGGTTTCGCGTGCTGCAATGTTTCGACGACGGAATTAGATTAGATTTAATTTCAATTTATTTCGTTTGGATATTATTTTTCTTAACCCGTGGAACAATGTAAGGTGCTTTATGAATAAGAAATTGTATGCGGTTTTTGCTCGGCGATTTCTCGATTGGCGCCGTGATAACCAATTTTACAATCGGCGTGGTAAAAGTCGAGGCACACTTGGCATACACAAAACACGTCGAGTAGGAGGTGTATGGCACTTAGGAGCGAACACGAACGCAAAGCATAAAGTATTGTAGGAGCTCGAAAAACGAGTATATTCGCGTTTGTATGCGAAACGTCGATGTGTGGCTTTTCTCTTTTTACCGCGCCGTGTCTCGAGAACTGCAATACTCTTTAAAGATGAAAATGTTAACAGTCAATATTGAACGGTGAAAAATCGCACAAACCAAAACTCTCTTTGAAATTGCGTTGAAAAATATTTCACGTTATCACTTTTAATTTGTTCTTTGCGAATCTTTTAGAATTATTCATTTTTGCGTTCGCGTATTCATCTTTGCAAATGGTTTTTGTCGAGAGACACTTTGCGTAGGATGAACAATTATTCTGTAAACAGCGTCAAAGTAACGGATTGTATTTATATAGACAAGATTTATACTTGACCATGTTCGAAAGAGTTTTGTATTGCATGTGAACAATCGCAAGAGAAAATATTGTATGCAGTCCTATTTTTCAACTCCAACACTTTCAAACGTGGTCAGGCTTGATTTCTTTCCGGCGCTCATTCATAAAGCTATTATAGCACACAACGTATCATTTTTGCACAGCAGGGAAATTAACTGAACTTTCTGTTGTAACCGTTAAACACTTTTTCTTACGCGAGGTAACCATTATGTCTTTGGCGTACTAAGAAACTCACGATAACCACCCGAGTAGTTGATTTCTGCAATAGAAAATGGACTTGGTGGACATTTAATTTGCATAGTACTGTTCCGTCAAATCCATAATATCAGGATGATGGATTTCTTCATCCAAACCTTCTTCAAGTTGTCCAAGAAAGAATTCAAATGATGCTGCAAAACCCAAGAGAAGAACCACCCCAAGGAGTACCCGAAGCAGTCCACGAAGCCACGAGCCTCTTCGCAGATGAATAGGAGGAACGTCTGGTGGTGGTCGTCAGAGGCATTGCCCCAGAGTGTGGCGCCAGGCTGGTGCGTAGACTCTCCCGATCCGCAGGAAAGCCGACGAAAAGCCCGAGCCGAGAGGCGAAGAGACGCGCGTAGAAGACCTGAAAAAGTGAGAGGGAAGGAGGCTAGCGACGCGCACGTACACATGCTCGTATCGGCTCGTTCATTCATGCATTCGGTTCAGTCAGTCACCACTACACAGACACCGATCAGCTGATCTCTCGCGACGGTAGACGGTACGTCGCCGGCCCCACCCCGTGCCGCCCGCAAGTTCCCCTCTTACTATTCTGCCCCCGCGTCGCCCCTCTTCGGCCCGCGAGCAGACGTCTCGTGGCCTCCCCCCTGCACCCCCCCGGTCGTCGAAGCGCATCCCCGCGGACGCACGATCAGCTGACTGCCGGCGCTCGGTAACCGTGGGCCTCTGTCTCTGCGGAACCCACGTGGTGGGGCTACCAGAAAAGCCGAGCCGGTGGTTTCTGTTTCCACGTAGGGTCGAAGTCGCCTCCGCCTCTCTGCGTGCCCCGGAACCGAGTGCGCTCGGCCTTTCGCCGCGACATCTAACGCCTGCACCACCCGCCAATTCCCAGAATTCTTCGGCTGGCCGAAGAGTTATTCCTCAACCACAATACAATATATTTCTCTATGCAAATCACAGGATTGTCTTCGGGTCTTGATACAGAGGTTCTTTTTTTGTCTGGTATCAAGATTTTGTTATCGCCGCCGTGTGTGTGTGTGTTTGATCATGTGAATTTCTGATGACTTCAGGACCTGAGATGTTTTAGGTATTCTGTAGTTTCTGATGCTTCTGTTTCAACTCTTTATGAAATGTAAAACGTCAAAGAGTTGATTATCCGGAGTAATATCCTTGATTGTTAAATAAACAATTTGCAATGTCTGATTGGCAATCTATATCGAGAAAATCGTTTGCAAACATTGGCGTAATTATAGCAGTCAGTTACAAAAGGAACACTGAGAGTGAATAACAGATCTCGAGTGGCGAATGTTTCATCAAACTTGTACAACATGTTTAGCCATATTTTCAACTATTTTTTGAGTGAGGAAACATATTTGCTGGGAATAAACAACATTGAAATTACATTGTTAAACGTTTTCAGCGAGAAGAAATAATTCTTCCGTCATTATAAAAGTAGATTACTTTATTATGAATGTAGATAAGATATATTTCATAACCACCTTTTCTTGTAAATTGCACGAACAGAATACAAGAAAATATATAAACTGGAATAAAATGTACCATAAACTCGGGAACAATTTGTACAACTGTAAAATTTTGCAAAGTTTTATTTCGGTCATTGAAACTGCGGTAAAATGTTGTGCAAAAATTCTAATTTATCTTTTTTTTTTTTTTAACAATTATTCATGAAAAACATTTTATTCTCTCCTCTTCTTATCATTTCAATGATAAGAAATGTTACCCACATTGAATTTTATGTCGAAACAAGTCCATCGATTATGACACGTTTCAGTAATATCTATAATGTAATGGATTTATTTTATTATTCCGATAAGAGAACTTGCTCGCAAATATATCAAACATAATTATCCAATACAATACGTTTAATTTTTTACGTTTTTCAATTATCCGTCATCGTTAAAACGCAACCGATCATTATCATTAATCAAACAAAATTTACACATTTATTTAAAATGTACATTATCATCATTATTGGTTCCAGTAATTCTGGTGTACTTTAATGCAGCGGACTAAAACGGCCGATCGAAGCAGGAGATCGTTAATGTTAACCGATCTCATTATCTCAACGATCACGTCTCAGGCTCACAAGACTTCTCATTATCCATGATTTACATGTTTTCGTTTCTTGTCGATCCGTTTAACCCTTTCTCGGAGGCAAGATCTTTTTGTCCGGTGCGCCGGATACAAATGCTTCAGCGACAGAGATTGTCGGGATATGCAAGCGTGCGCACCAAAAGGAATACAAGAGAAAGAGCGAGAGAGATAAAAAGAGAGAGAGAGATAGAGAAATAGCGTGAGAAGAGAAGTGAGCGGAGGGACCATGTCCTACCCCAATGAGCACGTGGAGTTAGTCAGAGAGTACTTTCATCATTTAGTCCATCCTACCAAGCGGGCAACCACGTGGTGGTACGTTCGATGCTCTTGCAAAAAGATTATCGCGCATGCGCGCGCCTGTCAAGGTCAAACGTAGCCGACCGATTGCAACGGAGCAAAGTTTAGAATGGTCCCGCGGTGTCTAATCGCGACCGATAAAACATAGGCGCTCGACATCCACGAAGGTCGAGTCTCTGCCACTCACCACCTCGCTGGGTACCAATGCTGGCATAACAAGATACACGATTCCTCTGCCGATTTTTGGCCTTTGTGACCTGAACCGACACTTCCACTTGGAATCGCTAGTGTTGGCTAAAAGCTCTAGGATCGGGATGGGAGGATATTCAGTCAAACCGTTTGATTAAACATTTTTCTAATAGGTGCTTTAACTCTCGCCAACAATGATGAGAGTATTGGAAACACTATGAAGATATATTGCATCGTGTCTTGGAATTAAATGAAGTTGTATGAAGTGAATATAAGCATTCATTTTTAAAAAGTATTATACTTGGCATTGGAATAGTCTTAATCCCTTTCAATTGGTGTTATTAAATTTTTCCAATATTAGTTGGTGACTGATAGAACTGTTATTGAAAGTTCACTTTCCATCGCTTAATATTAAGTATGGATGAAAAATGAATGGAAAAAATCTCGATGGAAAAGTTTCATAACTCAAACGGCTACGACTGAAAGTAAATATAAAACGGACGTTTCTTGTTATCTGAAAAATTATATCCATTCTAAAGCGATAAATAGTAACGCCATTAAAACGAAACTGTTTAGTTTTTGTAAGCTAGGTCGGACGGAAACCCGCGTAGCATTCTCAATCGGTTCGCTTCGATGGCGACAAGAATAGCCATCCCTCGGGTGGGTTGGACCGGGCGTGAATCCAGACGGCCAGAGAGCACTGACCTAGTATCCTCGACTCTGCCGATTTTGCCGGCCTTTTCTCCCCTATTTACCCGAACTCCCTCCCCCGACCCCTTCGGCGTCTCGCATCAAGTGTCGACGTTTCCTACTACGATTATATTTAGACGCTTAGTCAGGTACGCTAAACCACGCAAGCGTCAATCTCAAGCTACTTCGACGATGCTCCAAATTCTCCGTTGTACACAGAAAACTACTGATTGTTGTTAAAAGTCCCAGAACACTTTCACTGCAGAAAAATTCTGTCCACTGTTGTAAGTCTATTTGCAAAAAACTGCAGTAAATTATTTGCAAATAATGAATCGACGAAAAAAAAATGTTAGTCTACATTAAAAAAAAAAAAAAAAAGAAAAAAGATTGTAATCGTGCAAAAAAGAAACCGTGAAAAATTGCATGAATATGAGAAAAAAAAAAAAAAGGTAACAGTCCATTTGTCTTCGCAGATACTTTGAATAGAATCGACTATGGGTTCGGTGAAACATAATGTTGCTCGCGCGATAATAACGGCTTGCCATTAGCGTTCTTGCAAATTACTCGACCCACTTTCTTCGGTAGATTACGATTGCCTTCGATGGAGAACATTTTCTTCGGGCATAAAGGACGCCGCCGACCGTTATCGTCAATTAATCCAACCCATTGTTCGTGCCAATTTCATGATCGTTTTCTTCTGCGTGTCTCGTTTTTAGCACAATATTATCAATAAAAAATGTTTATCCAAGACAAAACAAGAAGACACAACAAGACCGAAGGTTACAATAATTCATGCGGTATTACTGAAATGCATTATCGTAACCTAATACGAATTCAATCAATAATTTAGGAGGAAATTAATTTGTTAAATATTTAGCGCAGAATATTATAATGCTTCGAGAAGTTTTTGTATCGTACGTTGATGGAAGTTCCACTCGTTGAATATTATATTTATATAAAACATGCATATTTTTAACGTTTTATGATTTTGCAATTTGCAATTTAAATTTTAGTTTAAAGGAAAGATGATGATTTTTGTTTTGCAGTTAACGCAGTATTTTTATTCAAAGATCGAACAGTTGTTGTTGCGCACGATGTTGTATTTTATATAACAACGATAATTCTTTAAATAATAAACTGAATATGTTAATGAGATTATTGTATAACAGTGCCATTCGATTTAAAATGCGTTAACTAATGTGCAATGTTTAATATTGTTTCAGGTAAATTCAAAAAATGAGTGGGCAACGTTGTGCGAACAATTTCACTTGCCCAACGGTTGCGTAAATAGCGGAGTTGGCCTCAAACAAATATACCTTCGGTGAGTTATTATTTTACTTCAAACATAATACAATTTCAGTTAACAAATCTTGCAGAACATTCATCTAGAAAATTAATTTATAAAATATATCCATTGAAATTTTTAAGGAACCACGTGTGTTACTTTTTGAATCTTAAAGTTAAATCTTTTTTACTGAATCTGAAACAGGGTCTAGATTAAAAAAGAAAAAACTGTTGAATATTAAAAAATAAAAAAAAAAAAGTGCTGGCGCGCAATTATATGAGTTTTGGCGCGTGGCTCTCTAACTTCACGGATGTAGTCCACTTCCCCTCTACTATTTTCTATCGTCAGCAAGTACGTATCCATGTACTCTACGTTCATTCATGACTACATCGTGACGGGGCACGTGGTACGACGCTGCTGGACCTTCGCAAGAATGAGACCTCCACAAGTCTAGAAATCCTAAATCAATATGCACTCTTAGAAAATATATTTCAATTACAAAAATTTTTTTCTTGACTTTTTAATAATCTCAGCCATCAAAGAGAATGCTAGAAACAATTCAAAGCTACAGTACTGAGAATAATTTAAAGTAATCACAATTAAAACACTATAAATGATAATCGACGAAAAATCTAACATTGCTAATGATATAAAAAATATTTGTTTTAGGTATTTGGATAGGTATGAGAAAGTGAACTTCTTAGGTGAAGATGGTCAACAGGCGGACGATGACGACGAAGATTCGAGACATCGAAAGTGGTCTGCTAGAGCGTTGCATTCTGTTCCTCTAACTTACAATTATCATCAACATAATATTGCTGGTGAGACTAAGGATCAATTTTCTCTTCACACCTGAACATCAGACACCATATCAATTATCATACGACGAATCTAATATACAAAAACTACAAGAACTCCAATCTAAATGAAAACCTACTTTCGAGCAATAATACTTTTAAAACTGAAAAACAAGCCTTTGTGCTTAAAAGTCGATCAATTAACTAGAACCATTACAGGCTATTTAACAAAGAAAAAAAAAAAACATGATAAATGATGTAATTTTAAAGTGTCACGCTGTTTTAGAAGGCAGCAGCATTTTTCATTGCTGACTGCAGTTTATTGATTAATACTGTGCATTGAAATTATATCGCTATATGTATTGTTATATTAATATCGTTTGTGTTAATAAGGACGGGTATCATATTCATGTGGGGAGCGATAAACCGTTAATTCGGTGCAGCTGTGCCGTGAACCAGGTGGCGCTGACGAGGACGAGTAGCTCGCCGGTCGTGAAAGGGCGTGCGCGGCGTCGATCAATTTCAAATTGGTGCCAAAGGCCGTGCCCCACCATCGGTATTTCCATTGCGCAGACGAAGCTTCGAAATTCGTTCACTTCAATTGACACTCCCAGGGTCTTGTTGCGTCTTGCAAAACAAGACAATATGCAATTTTTTACATTCCTCGATTCACGTCTGAATTCTTCTCTCAATCAATTTTCCAAATCTTTGGAAATGAATCTGAAGAAAGGACACTTATTATTTTTTTTTTTTTTAATAAAAAATTGCACATTTTGTTTAACGAATTAAAGAAAAGTACAAATAATTACTTAACAAATTAAATTGTTCATAGAGCTGAAGAGTTTTAAAATGTTTTATGACTATTTCAGAATGTTTGTTCTTGTTTTGCAAAATTTACAACAAGACTGCAAAGATTTAAATGTTACATGAAAATTGAATCATATAAAAGCAGTTTTCTAAAAGCATTTTAATAATTTTCACGTCTTCCTATTTTTTCTCTTTTCCTATTGATGCACGATAGTGATAATTTCATTCCTCCGTTGAGGCACGAAATTCGCATCGCGCGAACATAATTGCAATTGGTGTAACCGAGTAAACATTGGTCGCGTGCGAAACCGAGAAACGAGGGAGAGGGATGCGCAAGCGAGAGGGCAAAGTGTGGAGCGCGATCGAGCCCGGAAAGAGCTGGAGCAACGCGTCGCGCCAAGAGTCACAATCAATAAGCGTTTTAAGCGGGAATAGAGGTGTTCATGGCATCGGTCACGAGCGCGTGCGCGATCCTCTGCACGCTGCTGCTGCTCTGCCTTCTTCTGCTGTTTGTAACCACCTACGTGCTTTCTACGTATATATATCTTGCTTTCTCCCTTTTCCCAGCGCCACTCAACTCGGCAAATCTCTTTCGCTAATCAATCTCAACTGTAATTCTTTAATTGATTTTTAAATTTCATGAAATCTCTTAATTTTTTTTTTTTTTTTCTATATATTGCAAAATTTCTCAAATTGTAAAAATCGATTTGCAATGATTTCAGAAAGCAATGCCTGATTATTAAGAAACTTTTATCATATTTAGATTTAACGTAAAGAATGATGAGTTATTACAAAAGAAAAAAGGAAAATTTAAGTTAAAACTTGAATATGAAAAAGGAAAGTAGTAATAAATTTCGTTTTAAAAATTCTTTAGAAGATTTGAAGCTAGCACAGAATGTATTAATATTAGCAATATGACAGTACATATTACGAAGCGAGCCTAGATAGATTTGCAGTTTTCATTAAACATGCAAGCATTGGTCATATGCCAAACATTCCTTCAGCCGACTCACTTTATTAAAATATAAAATAAGCAAATTCATTACTAAGTCATATGCAGTTTGAACGGAAATGTAAATTCTTCATGATATAATATATATATATATATGCAGCGGGATATCCATCGTGTATTTTTGTAGTTGTACTGTTTTATATTTGCAATATTGCATTTAAATAAAACATCAAAAGCGACTTTTATCGAAGTACAGTAATTAGCTTGCGGTTGAAGTAGTTGTCGATCAATACTTAAAAATAATAATAGAAAAATACAATTACTTATGAAACTGTACGCGATTCATGATTATTTATATTTTCAAAGAGATCATTGGCTTTAACAGATTACACGTACGTACGTAAACTACACACAACTGTCGCACTAATGTATCTGTAGTTATTGATTCATCGCTACAAGATAACGCATATCACCAGCGATACGCCAAGTAATCTATCGGACCAACTGTCTTTAATTTATGTGATATTACGCGAGTTGAGATTAAAAATACTCGTGTAAAATGATTTAACAGACATGTGATTATTTTCATCGCTTTGAAATTATTTCAATTTTTTCTTCTTTTACTACACAAAAGGATGATTATATGATTTTTTTTTTATAATGTGTAAAAATGGAATAATTTTTGGGATCATAGCTATTATGTGTACTTCGGTGGAATTATAACTAACGATACACAGTATACCAGAAAAGGTGGTTGTTATATTTACAATACATTATTCAAGAATAATCTGTAGAAAGTTGACCGTGACCGACGACAACCTACTTAATCAGTAGTCTCGACCCGCATTCTTCGTTACACACTACAGTTTTTCTTTAACCGACAGTATACAACGAATTCGATACTTTTGTTATTATTTCATACACTTACAAAAATTACACATTTGTTCAAATTTTATTTTACTAGGTCCGTAACATACTACAGCAGTTCCTATATTTCTAATTACTTATTACTAAATAATTTTTAACGACTATCAGTTTCTAAAGAAATATTTCCTCGAATTGATATGATAATTGATTTAAAACAAAAAATGTTGTTCAATACAAATGGCAATTGAATCGTTTGTTAACAAATGGAAAAATGAATGTGTTATTTATTGTTTCAGAATCTCTTCGCGAATACAACGGACTGTCGGCAGACCTATATAAACCATCGAATTATGACAAACTGGCGTTGTCGTTACTCTCGCCACTGCCGAACGAGCAGGACTTCGCAATCAACGTGTGCACGCTACTGTCGAACGAAGGCAAGCACACGCTGCGACTCGACAAGTACCCGCGACTGATAAACATTCTGTTGGCGCATGCCGGCGTGTTTGATTCGCCAGGTACTCGGATGCTCTTCATTGAGGTGTACTCGCGCGTTCGTAACTACTCCATCAATTCGTTCTGGTCGGACGTGCTCGACTCACAGGACGTCATAGACCTCACCGACGAGAGGACGTTTATGAAGAGGCCGTCCACCGACCTCAAAACTTTCTCTAGACGAAAAAATTGCGCCAAGGACAAACAGAAGAATGAAACCTCTTCCACGGAAGATGGACAGTCGCAACCCATGGACGTTGATTTGGTGGAGACGGTTGTTATTACTTTTTTTTTTTTTATATATATATATATATATTTGATGGAATATTTATAAAGTATAAAATAAATGTAACAAGCGTGTAAAGAGACTTTGACCTAGTTTAAAATTTTCAATCTAAAAAAAAGTCAATCTAAAAATTGCCATAATGGAAATTTCCTAATTAGAACATCATTTCCTTTTGGCAATTTATCAGTAATCACTTTCTTGATTAAGGTCTTGTTTTTGAAAATTTGCAAACATTCAATTAGTTTCAGTAATCCTTTTTCCTAGAGTCGTTTATCTGTTTAAACAATACTTATATGTTAGTATCTCATTTATATAATATATGTATTTATATCTTTGAATTGAAGTAATTTGAGTGTTTTCTTTAAATTACAGTCATTGCCTGTTGACTGCACTCGACTGGAAGATACGTCAGAAATTCATCTAGAAGATTGCAGAGACCAGAATCAAAATTCGATAAAGTTCGAAGAAGAAGACAAAGACTTATTCTGTGTAGGGAGGACTTTAGGAACGCAGGATCCTTACGGTCAGCGTGTGCTACAAATCGCATCGATCTTGCGTAATTTAAGTTTTACAGCGGAAAATGCCGCGATATTGGGTAGAAATAGGTGTTTCCTTCGATTTGTACTGTTGTGCGTGAGGTCGAGGTGGAGCAATTTGCATCAGCTTGGTTTTGACACGCTCGGAAACATTGCCAATGAAATAGTGCTGAAGGAAGCCGGAGCCAGAATAACCGATGTCATATTGTCGTGCGTGTCGCGTGGTATTGACTCACAGGATAGGTTCATTGTAATCTCCTGCTTAGAAATTCTCAACAAAATTAGCCAGCAGGACATCAACGAAGAGACTGTCACTCTGGGATTGGACGATCACGTTTACACCGTCATATGCAGGTCATTATGTTTATAAATTCAAGATTTATAGTTTTACAAAAGCCTCTTAATTAATTTCCTAAGAATGTAAAAACGATTAACACAAGTAATTTGTAATTTCAGGTTTCTAGCTTTGAGTGACATAGCATTGTTGGTGTATACTTTGGAGTGTCTGTACGCTTTGACTTCGTTGGGAGAAAAGCCGTGTTCGAGCGTCTCGCGTGTGCGTGGTGCCATTGACACACTCGTCGCTTTGGTGACGGTGGAAGCACAAAGTTACGGTCCAAAGTCGTGCATTCTAATGAAAGTTGTAGAGACTGTGTCGACGATTGCGAACACGGCGCAGAACAACAACGCCCCCGCCAGCAGCAGCAGCGCGTCGTCGTCAGTAGTGAGCACGGGCGCCGGCGCCGTCGTCGCCGCCGCCGCCGCCACCTCCTCCACTGCCACCGCCGCCGCCGCTGCAGCAGCATCCGTCCCGACAACTACAACTGTTGCCGCCGTTGCCGCCGCTACTATCACGGTTACCACGACTACCAGCACCGCAAGCAACGCGGTGGCATCGCCGTCGGCCGCGACTGCGGTCGCGACACCACCTAGCCCCGCCTCCTCGCGCCCCGCAACACCGGCTTCCAACACTTCCACAAAATCCATGACACAAAGTATGTTTATTCATTTCTTACTAACTAATTTTATTATTTTTTTTTTTTTTTATTATTTTTTCTATTAATTGTTCATTTAGTTCATATTTTGTTTGTATTAAAGACTATGGAAATGCCTAAAGAAAAATAATATCAATTATTTATGATCTCATGATTTTTAATCTTTCTTTATTATATTAACAGAATCCACAGAGACAGCAAATTCTTTACAACAGCAACATGCGCACCAACAAATTATACAAGAGAATGAACAGTTCGCTCTTGGCTGGCTCAGAGCGAATTTCGAACTCGCACCAGGCTCTCGCATTGAACAGGAGGAATTATATAAAAAATATCTCAGCAGTTGCACGAAAATTGGAAGAAGAGGAGTTATCGCTCCTTTACATTTTCCACGATGCGTCAGGTATTTTTAACAATTTTATGTAACATTTGATGGTTTTCATTGATACAAGTATTTCATTGACAAAATTAATAATGTAATGTAATGTTGTTTTATTGTGTAGAACTGTCTTTGGCGGTACAATCGGACCAAATCCAATAAAAGGCGAAACAAACGGATCGCAGTACTACGAAGGAATACGTGTGCGAGCGGTACCAGTACCAGTGACTTATCCAGGCCAGACAAACAGTGGGACGAGCACAACGACGTTGCAGAATTTGAGCGCTGTCACTGCGTCTCCAGTAAAGGTGCTTGCCGTACAACAACGTACAACCAAGACAATTAATCCCATTCCCGATAGCACGGAAATTAATCCCGGCGTCCCAAAAAACCCGAGCCCGGCGTCCCCTATCCTCAAAGCACAGTTGTCCGCCCCGCCCAGGCCACCATCCAACAATAGTCCAACTCTGAACACAGCCATCAAAGTTGAATCAAAAAGTCAGGTGGGTCCAAGTCCTAGCTCTGTACGTCACACTCTGCCAAATATTTTTCGACTATAAAAACTATCCGGGAATACCAGTCATCTTCATACCGCGACAAGCTTATTTTTATTATTAATAATAATAAAGATGCCAAAACGATTTTTTACGCTCGGCCTTTCTTCTTTTATTGATAACACAAGTGCATGCTCAAAGAACATACACAGTTCATCAAACATCGATGATTCAATGACAGACTTCATATTTTATTAGTTTTTGTTATAACTTTAATTTTTCATAAATATTTTTTGTTTATGAAATCATAACAGCATGTTCTGTTATTTCTTTTTGTTTTTTAAGAAAACATTCATATATTCTCACGGCATTATCTTTTTTTTTTTTTTTTTTTTTTTTTTTTTTGT
>JABFQA010000257.1:0-22916 GCA_022817065.1 Probaryconus sp. ZL-2020
GTTTTTTTTTTTTTTTTTTTTTTTAAACGACACGAAAATTACCTGAAAAAAATTGCTGTAAACAATTTCACTGAAACGCGACATTGCAAACGATAAAATCTTTTTCGCAAATTAAACGGGCAAATAAATACGCAGAGAAAGACATCGAAAGAGCATTTCGAAATTGAAGCGTTATTACAGTTGTTAATAGGAAAAGTCATTAAGCACTGTCGCTCGGGATCCTCGGTTTCTGTTGGCGTCAACGGCAACATCAGAAGAAAACAAGATAACATTCGTTAATGCCTAGGATCGACATATTCGTCCGGGTCCGCAACAGTTATTACTCGTACAAGATGCCTCGCTTTGTCGTAAAACTCGAATGCGATCTATGTGTCAAGTCAATCTATGTATGCGTGTTTGTGAGACCGTGTGCGTTTGTACTCAGGTTGCTTCGAGTCGTGGGAGTCGGTCCCACGCGCCTAGGTAAGGCCCACACTCCCGACTCTTCTCTTTTTCATTCCTTTTTCTTTCCTCGTGTCGGTGGACCCGGTCATTACATATATGGAAGGTTACAATCCACGAAACCTGACGCATACGCTTCGTTACGGGCCTGCGAATACATAAAAAAATGAAATGATATTTTTGTAATCATTTATTATTGTCTCACAAAATCATTCCATTTCTTTTCTTTCTCTTTTTCTTTTTTTTTTTTTTTTACAATAGAGTAACAAGGAAATGGATGGTTTATAATGACAGCGCTCGTCGATAATGTGCGCCGATTAATTTCATTCTAACAACATTATCATTTTTCGATTTGATCTAGAAAATACAATTTCTCTTGGAACGATCGACAGCATCATCATCAGTTTGCAAACTATTAAACAGGTACGTGTCATACATGTGTATCCTATGAAAGTTATTAAGAAAAGAAATTACAGAAAATAGAGCCACATTCATTATTGAATGAAACATAAATCATAATTAAGTGTCAAGAAAGTGTCTCGCGGTTAGATATTATAACACGTACGTTGCATGGAAAAGAAATGCATAAGCACGTCCGCGACCTGTTCGCCACACCCCAACATTTATCTCTTCGTTTACATACTAGATACTAAATCCTCAAATCAGGCGATCTTATTTTTAGAACGAAATTTTCAAGTCGATTTTATTTATCAATTTCGCTTCGTTTCGTGTTCTTTCTTTTGCTATACATTTCGTATGATTGAATACTGACACGGGATTATCTGGATGATATCATCACACTGAAATCGTGTCCTTTTTATTATCTCTCTCGTCTTCATTTGAACGGAGTAAAAATAATTTATTACGAAAGCGAAATGTAATTTTCTTTTTGTCCCTAATTAAATTAGAGATTAATTGATGTTTTTCATAATTAATGGACGGCAATTTGAAGGAGTTAATCAATTACCTAAGTCATGGTTTCAATTGACCTTGGGCAGATGGAGAAGAAAAAAAAAAAAAGACCGTCGGAAGCCATTTTGATTTTATTTAAACCAGCAGATCCTTCGTTCAGATTAGTCATGCGATTCGTTTCAAAGCCCGAAGGTGCATTTCGATGGCTCGCCATTAAATCTACTTAACACAATGGAATCAAAGCTTTCTCGAGGCATTCGTTATTTATCTAACAATCTAATATCATTTTTATTGGCCGTTAATAACGTCAGTCTTGAAATTGAAGACCGAAACTTTTATAATCATCAAAGCTTTCCTAATATTTGACTATTCGTTTGAATTCCCTCTTCACCTAACGCAGCCAACAAAAACACTCCTAATGACACAAAACGTCGCAGAATTTAATGAAAATTTATTCAATCCCTCGTCTCGCGCTGATTTGTTTGCCCGGATTGTTTTCGTAGCTTTCCATCATCTAACCACGTCATTGTCTTCGCAACACCCTTCAGAACCTTCGAAGCCAAAACGATTCTCAAAGATTGTAAGCGAGAAGACTCGCCTTTGTATCTCGTTCTGTGAGCTACGTGGGTGCATAATTTTTATCCTTCTTTTTCATTTTCTTCTCCTCCATCTTCTTCTTCCTCCTCTTCTTCTCCTTCATTTTTAACATTGAATAAAGAAGTAACACTGCGCCGCCACTTTCGACCATCTCGGTATTCTTGAAAGGGAGCTCAACAATATGATTACAGGAATGCTTAAAGTCAACAGAGTGCCATTCATCGGTGCTTATAATACTTTTCTTTAAAACACCTCGACAAATATGACTTTAAGCAGCCTCACCTAATTTGTCAATATTAAGACAGTGGTTTAGTATTTTTATGGACGGTGAAATGAATTTTGTTACGCTTTGAAGGTTTTTTTTTTTTTGTTGTTGTTTTAATTGACTTGTTCTCCAATTGTAATGGAAATGGCAAGAGAAAAAGAATTGAAGAAAATTTATTTCTTTTAAATACGCGAAGAAAATGGCCTGTAATGTTTTTTTTTTGTTGTGTTTTCTTAATGATTTCTATTCGTGTTGATGTATTCCTTTGTGTATTGCGTGTTACACGCGCAGGCACGTGGCGCGGATTTTATGTTAGATCAAGTGAGCCGACATTCTAAAGATACATAAAATTGGAAGAACGGCAAACAGATGTAAGATAAATGAGAGAAATAAATAGTGATCATTTGTGAATGCAGTTATATATGTTTTTTTCTATATAATTAGATACTTTTACATACGAATAAACATAAATCAAATGTAATTATAGGGATTTGTGCTGCATAATAGTTAGGTGGAAAAAAGGGAAAATACTTATGCAACTGTTAAAGCGACGGGTTTTACGGATCAAAACGTAATAATGTTCCAGCGATAATCATTACATTGATAATGATAAATATTTCCACTCTTTATTCAAAAGTTTTTTTTTATTCGACAACACTTTTTCATTGTAGAAAACAAAGCCTTCAGAATAAAGCCAAGTTATATTATTCATAAAAAGAAACAAAATTAACATAGTTATTGTTATGTATATTTTGTTAAAAAAAAAACATTTATATTCCACATTCGTGCGAAAGAAGTTTTAAATAAAATATGTTTTTCAAATTAACACTTTAAACTATGTGCATTTATCAGGTCAGTTAATATTATTTTGCAAGAATTAAATATTGCTGTTAATGAGAGGAAACAAGTTTCACAGTGTTTATCTGATTGGTATATTGAGTTATTCAGTGATATCATTTAAGATAGAATTTATAATATTTGGACTAACTATGATTTAATCGTGCAATCAGTGAGTCTGACGATTACATGACTTTGCAATTACCAATAAATAAGGGTACTCGATAAAGAGCGATTAAAAAAATCTTCAGGCGTTTCAATTTTTTGGAAAATTAATTGCAAACGAATTGCATTGTGAATTTTTGTTCATTTTATATTTTCAATATGAATTCACGTCATTTGTCCTTTCACGTCCAATAACTATCAAAATGTTTCTGCGATCAATCACAATTAGACAGATCGCAATGCCACGACAATACACATATTTCAAAACTCCTTGACAAACATTCCAATTCTCCCTGAGAGACGTACTCGTTCGTAATAACATTCCTGAAATCGTCCCCAAAGTCATTTCCATCACTCGCGTCTCATTCCGCACCTTTTCCCAAAGGCGTGCAAAAATTTTGCAAACGTATTAAACGAATCGTACATCGCAATTAGCTGCCTTTGATCACGGTGATGCTAACCGCGCGACCATTTTTTTTTTTTTTTCACTGCGCTCTGCAAATGGTAATCGAGCGATCTCCAATGCTCGTGGAGGAATAAAAGCAAAAACGTAACGTCGTATCGTTCGCGTTATGATTAATGCGGACGATCGGCGCAAGAGAGAACCGGCCGGCTTTATGCCCTTCGGCTCGCCGTTGAAGAAGAAAGAGGAAATGGTGCGTCGGGCGCCAACTTCACCGATGTCGTCTTATCCGAGAGACAGAGTTCCTTTATGCTTCGACTCGTTTGATAACGAGCACCGAGATCGGCGTCTTACAATGGTCACTTTATGTTTTTTTTTTCTTCGGCATCTTCCTCAGACGTTTAATTGCGAAATTATTGTTTGTATTTTTTTTTGTTTTTCGCAAATTGGTTATCCATCATTTCGAAGGCTGTTTGCAAAATATTTGCATTGATCGAATGTAACTCGCGTGTCAACTTTGTGCGAACGTCTCACTTTTCGCAACGAGAAGAATTCGCAAATTTGCCGTCGATAATGAACGGTGTGGCGTTACTTTTGACCTTTGGACGTGATCTTTTTTGGCGCGTTCGCACGGGACGATAAAGGTACCTTTTATTTCGAGTCCACCGGTCATCAGTGCGGTTCGCTCGTTTGTTCACATCATCAGAGTGCTCGCGTGCGGCAATTTGCCACGCCCAGCGCATACGAGCTTTCTCACCTTCGATCGTCCCGAGGAGCAACAAAAATTCCCCTTTTATCGATTCCCATGTATACCCCTTTTCCTTATCAATTCGTACGGCGGACTGGTCTTGGATTGCCTAGAGATCCACGGCGAAATGACTCCTAAATAATACGAAATCGAAGAAACTCCCTTAAGAACCGACCGCAAAATGTTTCCATGTCACGCGAGCCAATCTATTGGAGCTGTAAAAATTTTATCGCGACCGCCGACTGTGACTTTTGTCATTTGTTATATTAAGGATTGTTATCAATTTCTTTTGTTTTTCTTTTTTTTTTTGATATTCTAGGAAGGGAGACAAATAAAAACCAGGAGGATTAGAAAAGACCAGAATGTTAGAAATCGTTAAATAATGGATTTGATTTTTCGTCCAAAAAAAAATTTCATTGGCAAATTCATTATTTAACGTCCTTCCCAGAAATTTCTATTTCCGTGGGAATATGATAATTTGCCTCCCTCAAAGATCAACAATTTATTGCCAAGGAGTATCGATAAGAGTTGCAAAAAATTTATGTCCCTCAAAAAAAAAAAAAAAAAAAAAGACACAGTTTACACTTAAATGTATTAGTTATACGTGATTTACAAGTGAATGATTAATAGAGGAACGTGGTAAATTGATTTTTGGCATTAGCGCCGTCCCACTGGATTGTAACATAAATCTGATTTCACGACGAACGGAATTTACAATTCAACAATGCAATTTTTACCAGCTAGTCTGAACGAAATTGATTGCCGACTATTAGTAATCTCTTTGCGTCATCTAATAAACCCCGTCATTAACCAGGCTGCGAATGTACGAAGCTCGCGTTGCACTTATTCCATCGCTAAAAGATACTGACAGTCATACTGGAGGCCGCTTTATAGGCGCACTCGAGTGTATCGCGTCGTGGTCAGTTCGGTCTTTAAGGCCTCCCGTCACGCTGGACGTATGAATTTCTCATCTACCAGTTTCGCCACCCACGCGTCATGCTCACTGGAATTCCTCAACCTCGAGCTCTCTCAAAAACTTTTCCTACATTTTCACCGACAATTTTTCGCTACATTTTTGCATAAACTAAATAAAGAAAAATAACGAATTAATTACCCTTTAACGTCATACCATTTTCCTTATCAAAAGAAAAACTTTATTACGTAAAGACTATTAAATTTCAAAAACATCGAAAAATAAAATGGACATTTTACTATGAATTGTGGCAAACCGGTCCTATACGTCAAATGTAGAAAATGTGCTAAAGAGGACAGAAAAAAATTACCAAAATCGTGACAAATATAAGAAAATTTATTGGATTTATGGTAATTTTTTTTTTTTTTTTTTTTTTGTATTTTTTAGCACTTTCCATGTTTTAGTATTTTTATCATGAAAGAAGAATAAAAAAGAAAAGATTTGATTTAAACGTAAGTACTTTAAGTAGGCACGTCTTTCAGAACGGTTCCGCTTTTCTCGTTCATCGAGGAAGCGATGACTCGGGATCAAACGCCGAGGAGTGGCAGATGCAAAGGGATAATGAGCAAGATAAACGCGCGCTCGTCCTGTCAGTAATACGCGGACAGTTGCGATGCACGAAAAGCACATCGAATCAGACACGAAGAAAGATGCGTCAAAGAAATTATAATTTTCAATGGCATTGCCGGACGCGTACGCGAAATATAGAACGAGGTGAGATCTATGCAAATTTCACAAAGGAAGATCGTAATCAACGCATTCATTCCTTTGACAACGCTTCACGCGGTAGGCCACTTTCTGATTGTGACGTACATTTTTCCGAGGCGATCTATGATCCTCGGTGGAATTTATTGCCGCATTCTGTTGGCATTGTTGGGCCTTATTAATAGACCCATTTAACTCCGATGGTGACGAATCTGTTCCCCTTTATTTTTTTTTTGTTTGTTTTATTTCTTTCTTTCAATTTTTAGGTCGTTTCTCATTAGACGCAATCTCAATGGTTTATAAATATACACAGTTGTGTCATTAACACCATTTCGCTGACAATTAATTAATACAGTCCTCGAGGAAAAATTGTCAATCGAAGGGACAGCGACAGTTCGCTCGTTTACCTCGACGATAACGCTGAGCGATTCGCAGAAAATAATTGGCGCCGAACACCTGAGGTAGTCAAAGATCCCTCCGAAGCTTATCCCGAACCGAACGCTCGCCAAAACAGACTGTTCGCCAAGATAAGGTTAATTAAGCCGAAATCCGCAAATGTCGGGTGTCAGCTCGCACGGAGGACATTGAAATCGAGATACACGAAGTCTGGTATATAAGATATTGGTAGCGTCGAGGGTCGCGGCAAAGGGAAAAAGGTGTGGGCGGCCCACGCGACCGGACGGGTTTCCCTCCTCCTCCTCTTCTTCCTCCTCCTCCTCCTCATCCTCCTCGTCCTATCATACTACGCTCCGTTAGACAAACCATGAGAATCTGTTCTCTCGGATCAGATATATCCTTATAACATCCGACGAGCTTTCTAGGACGATGATGGATTGTGCGTTATTATCGGCAATGAAAAATGTCTTTGCCTAGGTTAATCTCAATTTCGATGATTTTATTTCAAGACACGCGTCAAGCGTTCGGTAGTTAAATTGATTCACGACCGCTTTTTATGAAGACGTCTTGACTCGCGCGTGAACGTGTTTGTTTTATGGAAGATGTTTATCCGTCGGAGCAACATTGAAACTGAAATACGTTGGTCCAGTTTAGAATTCTCGAAAACGTGAAATTATATATCGTGAAAGAAAAAAAAGGAAGAAGAAACAAAAAATTAACGACACGAGTTATCAGGAAAACGAGTTACACGAATCGAAAGCGCGCATCGGCCTCCGGCGGATTTATGAAATTGTTTTCAATATTTTTGCGACAATTCATTTATAGTTTTTCCCCAACTGAAATCCCGGACAATAAATAACGAAAAATGCCATCGCGATGAATAAAATTCCACACAAGCCGCATTAACTCAAACCGAAGTTGTGACATTGCTCCACATGAGTATTAACTGTTCGCGGCAATAAAATCAGTCTGTGAGCATTTGAGTTGCCGCGGTATGTTGATTTTTACCTGAACCGCGAGAGGATTACTGTCGTGGCAGCGATATTATAGCTTATAAATTTCGACATGTAATCGGTACTCCGGATAGCGAGGTATAAATGATGCACTTAAGTGGGATGTCGTTCGCACGTAATGACGGGCTCAAGCTTCAAACTAAAACAACATTCTCACAAACTCAATATTTTATGTTAATTAATGGAGTCCCGGTTGGTTCGCATTTACATTTTCTCTTAATGTTTATTAATCCATCTCGAAAGAAAGAAAAAAAAAACAAGAAAAAAATCAATAATAATACAGAGTCATCGTGATTTGTGAGAATAATAATCGATGCTTTATGTAGTGCACGTCAAATATTGAAACAGTTTATTGACGGATCAAAAATAGATCCCATAAAAAAATCATTCCTTTTCAGTGACTACTTTTGCACTGTTTTTGCAATAACTGTACGCAATTGAATTAAAGTCCTTCTGGGTAATTTATGGCACATAATAACTAATAAGACACTTAACAAAAAAATGTGACACCAATTGTGCAACATCATGAATAAGATATTTTGCAAATTGTTTTTGCAATGACAGTTGTAAAATTAAACCCGGAGGGTTTAACTTGTAACATAATAAGCAATAAAGAAATTCTTATTAAGATTAAGATTTGAACGCGATATTGAAATTTAATATGAAAATAATCGTATTAGTTGATTATGCGGTTACCATGTTTAGGCTAACGCAAAACAAATATTTATGAAATCCAGTGTCGGCGTAATCCATTTCGATCATAAATTAATATATAAAAGGGAGTATTAGATCATACCGTGGGAGGTATCAGACAGTTTCACGGCGCCAAGGAATTAATCACGACGTATACAGCGTATCGGTTTAATACGCGAACAACGATCGCGCATTCCTATTTTCATCGTCGTCGTTGCCGTTGCATGACAGATTTCCTATCGCGCAAAAATGTCAATCAAATGCGAAAGAACACAAAGTCATAAACCTCTGATCCACCGTAAAATCACAAATCCTATAAATCCATTCGAATGGATTTTGATGGATTCTGAGATTTTCAAAGTCATAACATCGTAATCAAGCGGCTATTAGGAGTTTTGCGAATATTTTCATTTTTGCGAACAACAGCAACGAAAGACTTTTAACTATGAAGCTTTCGGAAATTTTGGAAAAAGTTTTTTACAATTGTAATCTCAAAAAGATTTCCGTGATGAAAATATTTTCTCTCAGAACCACCACCCACGTTGTTTATGTACCAGAAAGCAGTCATTACTTTCGCGCTGAGAAAAACGTCGAGCACATAACTCGGCTTGATACAAATGCATCGTCCTGCGAATTCCGGATAACGTTGGGAATCCGCATATTACAGCGATAAGGATTGGAAGACAGAAGATTCATTCGTGAATAACAATCTGCGTTATCTCGATGTTTATTCACTTCTTCGCGGTGAAAACGTAAGAGTTAGACTGAAAAAAAAAAAAAAAAAAAAAAAAAAAGAGTGAAGGCATTTTCGAAAGACCTAAAATATCTAATGTCATTTTCTGGTTTGAAGCAATACGCTGTTGGAGATATGAAAATGAAGCTGGATTTAGGATGACAGCGTCTCTCGGAGAAACTCCAACTTTATTCATTTCGTCACTTAAGATTAAGATAAGGCGTTTGATCTTCGGCAAAGGAAACTTTGTGAAATCTCTTTAATGTTCCATTCAATTCTTTTCGAACGAAATCATCGAAGCCAAAGGTGAACGTTTTCAATTGCAATGTTTATGGGCATTTTTGATGGTGGAAGTAAAGTAAGATTTCATTTTTTTCTTTTAGAAATAAAAAGAAAACAAATTAAGAATGTAATTTATTGCTTCGACAGTTTTTGTCCCGAGAGTAGGATGTACCAAGTTGGTGACATTCGCGCGCGATTTTGGTGCCTCACGGATGCCGAGAGAATAATACACTCATTGAAGTCACCATTGTTGTCATTGGCGGTTGGGTACGACTTCCGATTCTTTCCTCAACCATGTGGGAGTCGCATAAACATGCGTGATTTTGGTACCAACCTTTTGTTGATTGTTTCATATAATAATATCATTGTAATATTGATGGCGTTTTAAATGTCGCGTATGAGTCACATTATGATTATTTATCAACGGATATCTCCTGTCAAAAGATTATTTATCACTTATTAAATAATGTAATTGAATTTTCTGGATTCACAAATAAACAGGTTTCATAAATAAATTGCAAAAATTTGCAGTTAATTTGAATTGCAATAAATATAGGAAACAATTCGGGTTCTGTGATAGTAACTTTCGGAACTTGTAAAAAGAAAAGAAGAAAAAGAAGAAGATTGCTTTTGCCGAAATAATTTGTTCCTTAGTCAAGGCAGAAACGTCTAATTTCACTTTGCGCGTCGTTCGCGTGATCTCCTGCTCGCGTCTTCTTTTTCGCCTTGAATTAAATAGACACCCCGTGCCATGTGGGAGTCAGTAATAGACGGTGCGTTTAAATTTCTCTTGACCATATTCGTGCATCTTTCGTCTTTCTCAAGCACAAAAGGCATTTCGCGGCCGTATAATCATCTTTAATAAGATCCTATGTAAATCGGCGTCGAATTCATTTTTTGCTCGGGAACATTACGACTATTCTCGTTCTTTGTGCAAAATTCTTTATTATCGTCGTTCCTCCAAAGTACGTTTGTTACGTCGCCATAATAAATTTTCAACTTTATAACGATTCTTTTTTTTTTTTTTTCCTCTTTGCAAAAACAAATACCATGACATCGATCTGAATGCAACTCGGCGTTAGGGATTTGCAAAAAAATTCATATTACCTGTTTCTTAAAATAATAACAATAATCAGTTGAAATGCAATTTGTGAAGTGTAAATCAATTACCATAAAAATGTGAATTATTCGAGACAAAGAAAAAAACGAGAGAGAGAGAGAAAAATCATGAACACTTCAGGAAAGCTATTACGGTAATATATTTTTCTGGACGTAACATAACATTTGCGCTACGCAGCATGTTTCGAAAGACAGATTAGAGTACCCCGGTTATTTTTTTTTTGTTCATCCTTTTTTACATAGTATTCCTCCAGGCGAACTACTCTTAAACGAAACGCGTTTTCGTCACGCGAAGCGTCAGCGAAACGACCCCTTTTCTTTCGCGACCTTCGTCAGCTGACATTTTCATGACCGTCCGGTTGACAACAGTCCGATGTGCAGTCGCGTCAGAGTTGTCATTCCGCGTCAATTTACGGTGATTCGAGTACGATCGATTTCCTCGTGGAACTAGTCACGAAAGGACGAACCAGGAACGCGAACCACCGACAAAACATTGCGAATAAACGGCAAACACATCAGGTGGCCGAGCTTTATGATACCGTTCAGGAATATTGGAAGCAATTTTCTTGTCTCGGTGATAATTTGCGAATGAAATTATTTATTAAATGGTTCCGTGGAAATGGATCCTTTCAAATGTAAATCAGAGAACACGTCATTTATTTTTCGTTCGTATATTTTAAGGAAAATCCTTAAATTTGCCAATAGTATTCAATTCCATAAAAAAAAAAGAAAAAGAAAAATTTCAAGTGGATTCTTTATATAGATTCGAGGACACCTAATTAACTTTTTCATATCATAATTATGCTTGCCGTATTTATAATTATTCAAGCAATTACACAGGTGTATTCGCGAACGCGTGTGTGCGTTATCAATTCGTAATAAAATCGAAGGGGCTAACTTTATCCAATGAAAAACGAGATTTTATCTTAATGAAGTGGCACGGCGTTTACATATAACCATTGAAAAGATGTAATCAGCTCGAATAATTCGAGATAACCATCGCAATCCCACGCAATAATATCGCGAGCGTTAAAATTGTAGCGCAGTTACGACGGCATTACATTTGATACGGCGCAATTTATAAGATGTGAAAATATCCAATATTCCGCGCCGGTTGATTTAGCAACTGGATTTTGTCACGGCCTCGCGTGGAAATCGTTAAACTTACGTCGTCGATTTTCGACCTTTCTTTCAAATTTATTGCCACAACGGCACTTCACTTCGATAGAAGTTAACGCGTATCGCTAATTGGCAAAAACCCTTAACTACATTTACCTCCGTAACATTGGATTAAAGCATCCTCTTTCGTAATCTTTTCGATTATAATCTTTCCAGCTCAGTAGTTACTTATTTGTATCAAAAGACTTTTCATGCATTTTCTTCGCTTTATTTCAATTAATTTATTCGTTGAATTTATGTTTTGTTCAGCTTTTTCGTTCCACTTTTAGATCTGAATCCTAACAAAACGTACAATGCGTCTTCATTATTCTCTATGGAACAACAAAGAATCTGCATTCGTTCCTGAATAGAGTAGTTGTGATTCTTATCAACGACGGATCTTTAAGTCGGCCTAACCGTAAGACAGACGCGTATCATTTACGTGCTTTATGCGACTTGTAAACGACGCAGCGCGTCCTCGTTAGCGGTCTTGTCACGACAACATAATTCACAAACGACATAAGCGCGCACGATGTGACGTAAATTAACCGCCGATGTTAATATATACAACATATATAAAATAAGGAACGTGAGCAATTTCGCGTGACGCAATTTCCCGGCCATCTAACACTTATAACGTTTTAATAACGAGCGCAATCGTTTTGAGAATGTCAACCGCATAAGGAAGCCATGACAGTAATTTCCAACTTGATCCACCGAATAATGTTTTAACGTTTCGCAAAGACACGTTTATGTTCCATCGTCTCAGTTAAACTGACACGAAGAAGAACATTCTATTTCAATAATGTACGTTTTCTATTTTTGCAATTTTGGATTTTTGCACAGTCTCGTTTTTGCCCGGACTTCGATTCACTTTGTTCGTGGCAATTATTTTCACTTAACGCGCACAAAGTGTTAATAAGAGAACGATTGCCAAAAGAATTATAAAATTCGCAAAACCGCCAACGTTTAATAAGAGGAGATAGGAGAAAAGATAAAGCAAAGTTTGCATCGGAAATTTAATACTTCCGCGTGGGTTACCATAATGGCGATCGAGCAGAGGCGTTTGATGTCTCTAACTCATCTTCGCGAATTTCTTTGCCGGAGTTTATCCGAATTTTAAATTCGGATTCTCCGGTTAAAAGTTATTAATTACTGGCGAAGTTTGTGTTGCAAAAAGTTGTACGAAGGAACAAGAGAAAAAAAAAAAAGAAAATACTGGAATGGGAAAAGGAAAGGACAGCAAAAACTCCCACGAAACTCGACCCAAAGTCAATGATAAACGCCGACGATAAAAGTTGCAATATTTTCGCTACTGCAGAGAACTATCAAACTCTTTTGGATTAAGGAACAGCCATAAAATACAGAAAGTTATTTCGGTCGATATTCCGGCAGCTTTTTTTCATTATTTTCATGATATATTTAATATACATGATTTTGTTTCGTTACATTACGATTGTTCAAAACATTGTGCAAAATTAAATGTTAAATGCGTGAAAAACGTTCGAGAAATATCATCATTTATGATATGGCTGAAAATGTTCATGACTCGGAAAACAAACAACAGCTTAATGATAAACAAGCTATTAAACTTATTTTGAATTCTACAACTGGCAATGAGAACTTGGAGTTTTCTTCGACTCGACTTGGAAAGAGGAATACTTCTGCGTCTGGTCAAAATTCAAAATCTCGCCCTTTATTAGTTTGTTTTAGAGATAAATCCATGGTCATGAATATTCTTAGTAACAAGAAAAAGTACAAGGGACCTGCTAAACTATCCGCAGACCGTACAACCAGACAACGTAATCACTTAAAAAGTCTTATTGACATTTTAAAAGATGATGAAGAAAGTGGTAATATTACCAGGAAACTTAAATACATAAATGGAATTCCTACCCTTGTGGATCTTGCAGGGAATATTTCGAAACATTCTAGCAACCAGGAAAACTAATTTGTGGGCAATCTCCAAAGCTATCCATTTATTATCAGAATGTGAGAGGGCTTCGTACCAAGTTGGCTCGCCTGGTGGTCTCTGCTCCAACTTTTGACCATTTTGATGTTTTGATTTTGAGTGAAACTTGGTTGCACGATGGAGTACATGATGCTGAACTCGGTCTTGATTCTTTCAATATCTTCAGATCGGATAGAAACCCGGCTGCTACATCGCTGACAAGAGGTGGTGGAGTTCTTATCGCGGTTCATCGCAAGTATAATTGTACTGTGTTGTCTTTTGGTAATGAATCTGATGAACTTCTCTTTGTGTTGTTGAAAATAGAATCTACGGAATATATTATTGGTTCTGTCTACGTTCCCCCTAAATCTCCTAGAGAAAAACTTCAACTCTATAATGGGTTTATCGAGGTATTAGAGGGAATTTTTGAATTGCATCCCTCAGCGAATTATTTCATAGCTGGTGATTTTAACTTGCCAGATGTCGAGTGGACGGTATGTGATGATGATTGTGGATTGCTGCCGGAAAATAGTTATGTAAATAGATGTGCGTCTTTTTTGAAAAATTCTTTTAATTATCTTAGTTTAATCCAGATAAATGACATTGTAAATGATAAAGGTAAAGTTTTAGATTTAATTCTTGTCCAGGATTCTTTTAAAGCCTCTGTTAAAAGTTCTGATTTATCTCTAGTGTCTAGTGATGCCTATCATCCTCCACTTGACATCACTATCGAATTGTCACCAGTTGCTTTGGTCATTGATTGTAATCGGGAAAGATTTAATTTCGGCCGGGCCGACTTTTGCGCAATAAATAATGATCTTATATTGCTTGATTGGTGTAGATTTTTTGCTGAGAATTCGTTAGAGAATTCGTTAGATTATTTTTATAACGCATTATGGGACTCATTTGAGAGAAATGTTCCAAAGAAAATAATTACTCCCTCGTCATATCCCAACTGGTATTCCACTAGGCTTATTAAATTACTTAGAGATAAATCACTGGCACACTCTAGATATAAGTGTTCTTTGGATAAAGCTGATTATATTGTTTTTTCAAATCTACGTAAAAAATGTAAGTCTAGAGCTGCTGCTGATTATTCTAATTATGTAAATGAAGTCGAGAAATATATTGATATAGACATGAAATCTTTCTGGAAATTTACTAATTTGCGTAGAGGAGTTAGTGGATTACCCAGCTCTATGTATCTGGATGATAATTGTGTTGATTCGCCTCAGATGATTGTTAATTTATTTGCGGATTATTTTCAATCGGTTTATGTAAATGATGAGAGTGGTATCCGGAGCACGTCTTTGGACGATGATATGTCCCCTACAGTTTTAGACCATATCGAGATCACACAGCTTGAGATCTTCAAAGCTTTGCAAGTTTTGAAATATTCTGATGTTCCCGGACCAGATGGTATCCCTTCTGCTATATTAATACAATGTTCTGCTAACATAACTCCGATTTTGCATGCTCTTTTTTCTAGATCGTTAATTGAGGGTGCTTTTCCTCAGACATGGAAATCGAGCTTTATTACTCCCATTTTTAAAAATGATGATCGATCAAATATTAGAAATTATAGACCTATTTCTAAGCTACCGGTTATCCCCAAGTTGTTTGAATCTATAGTCACAGATAAAATGTATTGCTCATTAAATCATTTATTAATTGATGAACAACATGGTTTTCGGAGAAAGAGGTCTACAGTTACTAATCTGTTACAGTTCCACCACTATCTGGTTGAAAACTTGGAGCTTGGTAATCAAGTGGATGTGGTTTATACCGATTTTGCCAAGGCTTTTGACACTGTGAATCATCGAATTTTGATAAATGTGATGTATGATTTGGGCATACGGGGTGTATTGTTAAAGTGGCTGGAAAATTATTTGATTGAGCGAATTCAAAGAGTTAGATATGGTGCCTATATTTCTAAAGTTATAGATGTTTTTTCAGGTGTCCCGCAGGGATCTCATCTTGGGCCATTATTATTTTTGATTTTTATAAATGGTATTAAATCTGTATTTGTTTACTGTAAATTTTACTTGTTTGCTGATGATCTCAAGCTTTGTTTGGTTATTAAATCCCTGAATGATTGTATGTTTTTGCAGAGTGAGGTGAATGCTTTGATTGAATGGTGTAAATCTATGAATTTGAAGTTGAATGTTGCAAAATGTAAAACTATGTCGTTTTCTAGATCTAAAAACCCTATTATTTTTTCTTATGTGATTGAAGATTCTGTGTTGGAATCGGTTTTTCAGATCAAGGACCTCGGTGTTATATTTGACCGGAATTTGAAATTTGATTTACATATTGATTTCATAGTTAATAAGGCAAACCGGATGCTAGGCTTCATTAAAAGAAATTCTTGTGATTTCAAAAATTTGAAAACTTTTAAGTCTCTTTATTTGTCATTGATACGTCCAAATTTACTTTATGCCTCGCAGTTGTGGTCTCCGCACTATAAATTTTATATTCAGAAATTAGACCGTGTCCAGCACAGATTTTTTAACTTTGTTGCATTTAAACTACATCTTCCGTCTCCTGCGCGTAATCATGATTATGGATCTATTTCAAAAATTTTGAACTTGAGCTCTTTGCGTTCATACAGAGATTTATTTGATTTATTGTTTTTCCATAATTTAACTAATTTTGAAATAGATTCTCCGGTTCTACGTTCTTGTATTAGTGTGTTATCTTCAGATAGACATCTACGCTCCGATACATCAACTCGCTTTTTTACTCCGGTGGGCAAAACTAATGTATTTCATTTTGCTCCTATTTGGAGAATGTGTAAAATGGCTAATAAATCACTGATTGATTTGTCTCTATCAGACTATGCCTTTAAACGCTTGGCCCGCGAGGAATTTCTGACTGATTTTAGTTGATGGTAACATGCTTTAGCTGTATTTTTTTTATTTATTAAATTATTTATATAATTTTTATATGCTACGCTATAGTATTTTCGAAATAATTTTTATATGTAACCTCGATAACTTTATCTTATCTTATTTTGTATATATTTTTTTTTGTATTACTATGTTTTTTTCTCTTTTTAATTTGTATCTTCTTGTACTTATTTAATTGTATTATATTGTATTCTTTTTGTAATTGGGCGATTGCCTGTTTTCTTTGCTAAAATAAATAAATAAATAAATAAATGTCTTCTTTGCAATTTTTATTCCCACGTGAAATACCGCGAGGCATCATTGTAAGAGGGTATCATGAAATTTTTATCAGTTTATAAGCAAATTGGCAATAATCTCTGTTATAATTATTATTTAATGAAAACATTTGGTTATTTAGAAGTGATGTACCGTAAAAGTGCTCCCCATAAAATATACATATGCTACACATAAAAGTGATATTAAACGCAAGGAAGTGTGAATTCCTTATTGCGTTCATAAAAAAAGAAAAATCCTACTGCACTAATCAACGGAATATCGTTTTCACAGTTTATGCAACTGTCCCCATAAACGCCTTTGGGCGTGCGGAATTTACGAGGACCTTTTTCATAAGATAAAACGCTCCCATAAAATACTTTTGTTTCTTCTACTAAAACATCATTCAAAAGCATTTTTATAATCAGGTATTTTTCTCGTAATGCGACGAGATAATGCTTTGTCAAAATAAAGGAAAAAACTATTTTTTATTTGAGTAAACATTAGTTCATTAATCTTCGATCTAAATCTCATTTAATCAATTCAATTCAAATTCATCCACATTCTATCAAACGGATTTTTCATCTCCAATTATTTCGTTCTAACGATTGTATCTGCGATTATAAATTCAGTCCAGGTACAAATCGTACGTGATATTTTGTTTCTTTTTTTTTTTTTTTTTCTGTTCTGTTCTACCAAGATCTCGCGCCATTAGTTTTCAATCAATCACTTTCTAAATCGCCCGAACGCAAACAAGATTTAATTTCTCTCGCGCATAAATCCACGACGTCCCATCGCTATTAAAAATAATGCTTTTCAATCAACCTAACATGTGTTACGTAATGAAAAATTGTTCCCTTAGTACAGAGCGCGCTCGTTTTCTCATGAGGGAAGATATACTTAAAAAGGTGTGGCTGACAGACAGGTGATGTCCGCTCTCAAATTGAGCCCGACAGGGTATGGAACCCCGAAATCCGTCATCCGGTGAACCACTTAGTCGGCGGCCCGACACTCGATCGTACAAGATTTTTATCTCCCTAGGGAGACACGTATTCTTACTTGTAGCTCTTTGCCTTGCGGTGATATCGTCATTAAACCTTTACACCGAAAACACTTTCGATGACATCGAAACGCACGCATCCGATGGAAAAAGTCGAACGTCGACTGTCGCCATCGACAAATTACGATTGTTCCTGGGACCGGTTTTCAGGCGCGGTGGAATTCGCGCGCAAAAAATTTTGTCAGCGTTATAATATTCGATGAATATTCAGAAAATGTTCCCGGAGCATTAATAGCCACGTACGATCCGGGAGTGATATGTGTACCAATTACCCGAAGTAATGGCACGCCGAAATTATTGAGCGTCTTACCCCCGTGAGCTTGGCCATTGTCACTGCTTTATCGAACGTACAATTACACAAATTCGCCACGAAATTGCCACGGGAAGATGAGTTTCTGATGAAATTTATCATTCGCTACGGAGATTGATGACGTACCGTTAATCTGCTGAGAACCGTGTTTGGGACTAATAAGAGCGCGAGGTCATTTGTTTTGCATTCGATATTCAATGAAATATCGATATACACCTTGAACGCGAGTCCGAAACTTTTGGAATACATTAATTCTTAAATTGGAATTTATCAAAACCCCCATCGCGTTATCGATCATTAATAATTGCATCCAGTGCAATACTTGTTTCTGCAAAATATTTTGCGCGCCATTACACGCGACATTATAAAGTCAATTTCGATAGGTATAATTGACCATTAAGGAAATACACTGTTAATAATATCTCTGTCAAATCATTGACTCGAGCATGACAAACGTAATTCGTCGAGTGGATGACGGTTCTGGGCGTTATATCATTTATTCCCGACGAAGAAAAAAAAAAAAAGAATCTCAGTTGTTTTTGGCCTCAGGGGTAAAGTGTAAATCGTTACAGACAGACAGCGTGTTCCACTAATTGCAGATGGAACGTTATCGATGGTGGCGAACGGAGAGCCTTGGTACCCCTAATAAAGGAAAAATAAATTAATAAACTTTATAATATCAGGCCGGCAGAATCTCGCCCACAGTCAAACGAGCGTTTATTAATTTATTAGTCGGCATCTGATAAGGCCCAGTCAACGACGGACACGTATCACTTGCGAATCCGATAACTCGACGTTTTATATCGTCCAAAGTATTTGCTACGACTTGTACTTGTCATTATCATTGTGCAAAATGTATCGCTCTCGACTGTCAATAACGAATATGGGTTACCACGACACTCGAAGTATCCTGATCATTATAAAAAACTCTTTCAAGTTAATGGGAAAAACATTGATCGAAATTCAATATTTTACTTTACACTATACTTATTTTTCCGCAGAAAAAAGGAAAAAACAAAAAAAAAACAAAAGAGAAGATGAAGTTTTACAGTTTCTCCACTTTCGCAATAGAAATTTTTGCAAAATTTGTCCGTACATTGAAACAGTTATAATACAATGAATAATGTAACAGTGTAATTTCCCTTCTGAATATAAATTAAAGAACGTTGAAAATGAGAGGAGTTTAAAAGAATGACTTTAAGTACACGAGCATCAGTGTTCCCTTCCCTCCGACCGCGCGTTCCCCTTCGCCGGGGAGCACACAGCTCGTTCATAAAGCTTATCGTCAAAATGACTTATCGTTCAAACGTTCACTCCTTAAGTCGGTCCCGCAGTAACGGCTCCAAAATTCTCGCACTTTTTTACTCGTATTTCATTTTCATCTCACTCCTGTGGCTTTAAAAAAAAAAAACTTTCCTCCTTCCCCTGTCATGTTTTGCTTATATCCTTCGCGCGGACATTTACTTCCGTAGTTCACCTTATAATTCCGCGACAATGATATATCACGCGATTACGTAAATCGGAACATACACGACTTCATTCAAACTGAGGTCGAGCTTACAACATCGTACTTCGCTTTATTCAGCGGCTGATTAATATTTGAACGTCACTTTGGCAGCAACGAAATTATGCACGATTCAGAAAATTAAATGATTATGTCTGACTTGAGTTCGCTCGTTACGTAACGCGTATGAGGAAGTCATCATTATAATATCGTTATCGTATTATCGTCATTGTTTAATGAGCCAGATTATCATCATTAAACTGCCGGTTGTTATATGATACACATTCAATCACTTTGGCTTTTTTCTTTCTCATTTATTCCTTTTATATTATTGTACAATACATTGAGAAAAATTTATAGTACAGAAATACATATTTTCCTCAGTAATCCAAAACATTTTTATAATCTACTTATTGATATAATAACGATAGAAAAATTTTTCACATTTTAAACTTCAAGAATTTCAACAATAATTCATCATAATTCAATGATTATTAACTAAATATGATTACGTACAACGCAGTGAGGCTTTCACGCTGTTCATCATTCGCTCGCAGGATAATAAATCGTGAGATTACACAGATTGGAACGTTTACGATTTTTTTTCATGTCCCTTGATCAAGCTTACTTTGTGTTGTATTTATTACTTTATTAAGACCCTGATTAATACCAGACAGTCATTTACGCAACCAGACGTTGCGTACAAAACGTGACAAAGATCTAAGAAATATGAATTACAGTTATGCGTTTTACGTGGCGCTGCCAGGTGCAGGACTTTTTTTTTTTTTTTTTTGTTCTCCCCAAAAGACCATAACGTCTTAGTCTGTCTTTATTTGTCAGACTTTCGTACGGATGAAATTTACTAACTCCGAAGTTAATTCGGAAAAGACGTTTTTAATGCATACTCGAGTCATTTTAATAACTTCATTTTATGGGTATGTTAAGATTATCAATATTTTTTATGGCTAATTATTCTATGGCGTATGAAGGAACAACAAACTATTCATTTTTTAAAGAGGTATTTCGATTAAAAAGAGAGAGAGAGAAATTTTTTTATGTTTATTTCACGTCATGATCCACAACTTGTTTGCCACGTAGGTCTTTTTTGGACTCACGCATAAAGTGTATCTGGAGCATAAGATGTATGAGTTTGAATCCACACGGGGCCTTTGACTGTGTTTCACGAACGAGGGTTTCATGCACTTTTGGCACGAGAATGCATACTTCTTCATGTAGAGACAGCGAGGCAACACGGTAGTAACAGTGCGACGACATCCGACTGCCTCCGCTACCGCTGCCCATTGAAAACTTATGGATTGTGACATTTCTCGTAAAATAACATTTCATATTCGAATTCAATTTTATATGGAAATTAGAGGGATCGTTCTCAATTTAGACCGTGGACTTGAATGACGGCTATAAAATATTTTACAATTACACGTGAATTCTTTGCCTTAAATTCCTCTTGATCCATATTTGGATTGGTCAAAAATCTTATTACATACTTGGCTTTTATTACAATAAAAAAAGAAATTTGAGTCGCAGTTTTGTAAGGAATCACATTGAACTGTAATAAGTGCTCGACTAAAAATGAGTTCTTGGGAAATTGAAATCAAATTTTGATCTGATACATTTGGATCGATTTGATGTTAACTGATTCAAAAAAGAAAAAAGAAAAAGGACGAAGCAATTTCTTATGCACATATTTTGTGGGATTACACAAAGAGCATAACTTGTCTTGAAGCCGAGATCCGAAAGCCTTTACTGCACACAGGGTAATGAAATCAAATCCCACGGCACAATACAAATCGATTTATATCCGTCGCGTATTTCGTTACAAACAGTGGTTTCAGAGTCAATTATTTTTGTGTAATAAATATAAGAAGAAAGTACGACTATTTCTGCGTCTCGCGTCCTCCGCAATCAGATGACTGTGCATCGAAAACGACGTGGGCCTAGGCGAGCCTACGCAAGGGCGTATAATCTTCGGAATAATACCAAATGTATTAACTCTACGATGCGACTGTCAATGACCGCGAAACGCACGACAAACATGAGTTATGGCGATATTAGTTTTTCTGTGCTTACATTGAGGCATGATAACGTATGACATTGAGGTTTATGTCGGCGTGGCTTTTAAACTGAATTCAAGTTACACAATTAGCTTAAAGTCTCAGATTGCTCGAGAAGATGAAATTGAGTTTATAATAATTGAAATGTTATTTTCGTGATCTAAAGAAAGAAATTAAATTCAATTTCAGAAGACACTGATAAATATGTTTTTTTTTTTTTTAAATAAAGCAGGAAATATAACAGTGTTTAAAATAATTCTAAAACCAGCACAAAGTTATTCTTAGAGCTGAGAAGTTCGGTGTTCTATTTTTCATGATTAAACTAATTATATATAATCACATACTATAAATAATTAATGTCCTTTATCTACAATTCCCATGCTTGAACTTTCAATTAACAATTTTACTGAATTTCATAAACGTCATATATAATTTAGTCTAAAAAATGAAATTAAGAAATCTCGTTTCCATTTCACAATGTTTAAAACTTATTACGTTATTTTCAAGAAACATGCATCACATTTAATTATGAATTAATTTGCCAGGGAGTCAGTATAGGTTCATTGAGTTTAGTTTCCTAGAAATTTGCGTGGGCTTTGGGGCCCGATTGCGTTTACTTGTCTACGACTGCATTGGCGTGATTAATACCACAGGCTTCGTAATAAGCCTGCGTGAAAGCATTTCTTTTAAGATTAATCGCAGCACGAAAGCGAATACAGATGTCGTCTGCTCGCTGTGGCTCGATTTGCCTCGATGTCACAAATAATAGCTACGATTGCGGTGTCACGCTGTTACGTACGTTGATTCAGTCATTAACATCTAACACTTTATTACCATTAGCAGACATTCGCGTGAGGAAACAATGCCGTTTGTTGAACCCTGAGACCCGATACCATTATATGGATCGAATTGGAACGATTGTATTATGATTTGTATCGGTTCGATTGAACCTTTTTGCGTTGGCTATTGGTTTGATCTGAATGTACTGTGATTAATGCAGATTGAAAATTGGTATAAAAACGTTTCAGTATCAAAAGAAAATTCAACAATACCTACAAACAAAAAATTATAATTAGTTTGTTTTATTATTAAATTTATAAGTTTCTTTATTAATGATAAATTTTACCTGAGAATAACATCCTATTCTGGATCAATTTTAGAAATCAAATCTTTTGGACTTGCATGCAGCTTTTTCAATCACTGAAGTTATAATGAGTGGATTCTTTGAAATGTGTTTATCAAAGTCTTTGTTAAAGAAAATACCTGCAAAGAAAAAACATTGTTAAGATATTTCTATATTTAATAATTATTTTAATATATTTTTACCTTAATTTTACAAAAACTTTCTTATTATATATTACATATATATTATAAACCCCAAAATTACAATGAAATTGTAAAGGGTTCGGCAAGATTTT